>CALYOO010000179.1:0-86662 GCA_945261195.1 Cryptosula pallasiana
CGTTTAGCCCAGAGGGGCAAAGTTGTTTGTGAGGTTGTATATGAAGCATCAGTAGTAATATATGAGCAGATCTCCCTACCAAGTGTTTTTTTGTGGATGAGTGCTAGGGGGTTATGCAATGAATTACGGCGTTGGATGGATTCGCCGAGTTTATATTGTATTTTATTTGAGGGGTATTTAAGTGCAGTGGTAGAAGTGTAGCAGCAGAAGTGGGGGGACTGTCAACTTGGGTGGATGGGGAATAGGGCGGGGGTTGGGAGCTCCTTCCACATTGCCCCGCGCTAGCGGAAAATTTTGAAAATGAGGTATGTGAAACTAGGCTGACAGCGTTTTGCCACCCCCGCCCTCACCGGCGGCGCACCACAGTCCAACCAGGAGACCTGAAACGCTAGGACACAGCAAGGTCAAAGTGGAAGAAAGAAGAGTAGTAATATATGAGCAGATCTCCCTACCAAGTGTTTTTTTGTGGATTAGACCTTGGAGGTTATGCAATGGGTTACGACGTTGGATGAATTCGCCGAGTTTATATTGTATTTCATTTGAGGGGTACTTGAGTGGCATTTGAGTGGCATTTAAGTGGCATTTGAGTTTTTGATTATTTTTTTTACTTATTTTGAACTTATATGGCATATAGATTTTGCATGTATGGCATTTGATTTTTTTGATAGTTTTAACATTGTATATAAATGAAAACGTGATAAGATTGTATGGTTATTGGAAGTTAAGATGTCGACAGAGGATGATGTTGAGATGAGACCGATGAATGAAGTTGATACTATTGATGGTACTGAACGTGATATGATAGATGTTTTACCGAGTATGAAGCGTAAAGCGTTGATAATTATGATAATTTTGGTATTTGTCGTAGGGCTTTCCACTTTTGGAGGTGTTACTGAGTTTAGTATGTATGAAGAAGCTATGGAAAAAATACAAAAAGCGAGAAACTCTCCTGTTGGAACCATAAATGAAACTACTGTTGATTGATGAACATCTTTTTATGATGAATGGGAAACCTGAAGATTATGACCCGAGGATGCGATCTCCTTTTACAGCAATGATTGCAGGACCAACAGGATCGGGAAAGACGCAAGCGATTTTTCGAATGATTGAAGCTAGTCAGACTATAGCACACCCTCCACCAACAGAGATTCACTACTGTTATGGAGCCTACCAAAAAGCCTTTGATGATGTATCAGGAGTGATTTTTCATGAAGGCATGATAGATATAACAGTGAGTTTTCCCAGAGATGGTAAAAATCGATGGCTGATAATTGATGATCTCATGGATGAAGTTTCTGGTAAAGCTGATGCTAATGCTTTGTATACAAAACATAGTCATCATTTGAACATAAGTGTGTTTTTTATTGTTCAGAATCTGTTTTTAAAAGGAAATCGTACAATTTCCTTGAATAGTCATTATTTTTTTCTTTTTAAAAACCCTAGAGATGCTTCTTCTATTTCCTATTTGGCTCGACAATGTTTTCCATCAAAAATAAAATATGTACAAGAGGCTTTTGAAGACGCGACAAAGAAACCATACTCTTATTTACGAATAGATACGACTCAACAAACGAATGATCAACATAGACTATTGGGAAATTTTACATCAGTTCTCCCTATGATATTATATGTACCCAAGTAAAAGGATATAAATACAATTACTATTCACTTCACCTCAATCATATTTTGTTATTCAACGACGCAACACGAAAGCATTATAATGTCTAAAGCTTTGGAGAAAAAATTAACAAAAAATGCAGCTGTGTTGTTATCGCTCAACAATACAACCTTTGCTATTCAAAAGTCTGTTATAGCCAAAGCCAAAAAGGAGTTTATTATGACTCTAATGGAATGTGCTAAAGCTATTATAAATGGAACGATACCATTGACATCATCTCAGTATAATGAGTTGCAGCGAAACGTGAAGGATATTAGCGCTTTAGTAAGAAAATCAACGTTAGATGATAAGAAAGCTGTATTGCAAAAAGGAGGATTTTTAGGCGCTCTACTAGGACCTATCATCAGCAATATAGTTCCAGGGTTACTTAAAAGTGTGCTAGGCGGAGGGAGAAGATAAAGAT
Organism: Cryptosula pallasiana; assembly: GCA_945261195.1. Lineage (NCBI taxonomy): Eukaryota > Metazoa > Bryozoa > Gymnolaemata > Cheilostomatida > Cryptosulidae > Cryptosula > Cryptosula pallasiana. The sequence goes on from CALYOO010000179.1 coordinate 2,082, forward strand.
GAAACTCTCAACACGAATGATGCGAAATAGAATGGCGATTTTAGCTCTGGATGATCTGAGTAAGAAAGGGAAAATCGCTATAGTCGAAAAGGCTAACTCAGATTTGTTTCAATCATTGATAGAAAGTGTTAAAAATATTATATTAGGTAATGTTCCTCTTGATTCTGAGCAGTTTATTGAGTTGCAGCGTTACAAGAAGGAGCTACATAAACTTAGTGGTAGAGGGAGAGTTGATGATAAGCGTAAAATTTTGATTCAGAGTGGTAGAGGGAATCTTTTGGATGCTATTATAACACCTATTGTATCTGTTTTATCATCAATAAAAAGATGAATCGACAGCCTTTAACATTCTCCAGACGTAATTTTATACTCACTGAAGATGAATACTATAGATTAACAGAAAGAAAGGATGATAAAACAGTAGTAAAGGAAGAGAAAGCCAGACCTCCATTGTATTATAATCCTATGGAAGCTATAACAGTGAGAAATATGAAGCGAAAGCGAAATGATCTACTGGAAACGGCTTATGATTCTGACTTATCCTCATACGAAAAGTTAGATGAAAATGTTGAAAACCTACGTAGGTATTTGTCTGATGTCAAAAAGATTAAAAATAACCAAAACCAGACACAAAAGGATAGTTGGAATCTCATTAAGAAAAAAAAGACAGAGTCTACTTTTCCTTTGGCCAATAGCACAATTATTGATAATAAACCTAATGTCTTTTCACCAAATGTTGATAAAGACAATGAGTTAGAATCAGTGAAAATGGTTGATGATGATGATGATATTGGGACGGAATTAATAAAAGGAAGGTTGTTTGATACTGAAGACACAACCTTACTAGGAAGTACATTTCTTACTGATGGAGAAGATGAGCACGATAGTGAAAGCGAAAATTTAAAAGATTTTGAAAAAAAAGCAGCTGATTTAACAAAAAAAAAGAGTGATCAAACGATCGCTGTCAAAATGTTGAATAATCTGAGTAAAATTGGTAGATTCGACTCGGAGAAGGACAGACTGAAAATTGGAGAACGTTGGTTGAATCCTAGGACTTCCAAAACTTTACTACGAGACGTTCTAACCGAAGGAGGTAAAATACAATCGGGAAATACCAATTACAGTAGATTTAAAAGCCTGCTAACTGATGAAGGAATCACAACTGTCAGAAAATCCCCGCATCGAACACGTACTCAGAAGAAAAAGTTGGTCGTTCCCGGTACTAATTTATGGACATCGACACGCTAAAAGAGTTGTATTACAATCCTGCATTACATACATCTCTACGAGGAGCTAGAGCTTTACTGAAAGCTCGTAGAAAACGAGAGGGAGAAAAAAGAATCCGTGAATGGTTGAGTGGTGAGGATGCCTACACGTTACATAAAAAAGTTGTAACCAAGTTTAAGCGTCGTCCTACAATTGTAGCTGGAATAGGGGAGCAGCTACAGGTAGATTTGATGGATGTTCGATCTCGAAGAGATGAAAATAATAATACAGCATTTTTACTAACTGCTATTGATTCTTTATCTAGAAAAGGTTGGGCTGTGCCGCTCATCAACAAATCAGGACCGGTAGTAGCAAGAGGATTGAGAAGAATACTAGAAGGGGAAAATTATAAAGCTTTACAATCTGATAAAGGTAAAGAGTTTGACAACGTCAATGTCAAGACTCTGCTAGCGGAAAAAAAGATCAAGCGCTTTACAACCGAAAATGAAACGATAAAGGCATCAATGGTGGAGCGTTTTAACAGAACTTTAAAAGAGAAGATATATAGATATTTGACATATAAAGATGATGATAGATACATTGATGCTTTACCAGAAATGGTTAATGCATACAACAACACAATTCATGGTGCTATAGGTATGAGACCAAATGATGTGAATTTTCAAAATCAAGAACTCGTATGGAATCGTGTGTATGAAGGAGGTGAACATAGTTTAACTCAAGAAGCAAAACTAAAGGTTGGGGATTATGTGAGAATAAGTAAGGCAAGAGGAGCGTTTGAAAGAGGATACACTCCGAATTGGACGATTGAGATTTTTATAATCACTGATGTACTTATTGATGAAAAACCTGTTGTATATAGGGTAAAAGATTTAGCTGAGGAGATGATTGATGGCACCTTTTACGAAAAAGAGTTGCAAAAAGTAAAAAAACCCACGATTTTCAGAATTGAAAAGATATTGGGAAGAAGAATGAAAAGAGGTAAAAGACAGATTCTGGTTAAGTGGTTAGGATACGGAGAAAAGTTCAACGAGTGGGTAGATGAATAGTTTATAAGGAAAGAACGCTTGATATAATCATCATACGTTGGGAAAATGTCGATGCTGATAACTTTACCCTCAAACTCTAGTGGTGAAGAGTTTCCTGATAATAACAATTCCGAATTTACAGTGAGACTGTATAAATATTTGGTTATCAATGGTGGTAAATGGGAGGTAGCTCTGCTAGATATGACTTATTCTAATAATTGGAAAAATGTTACCGAAGGGAAAATATATCTAGAAAAGACTAATGTCTCCGGTAAAAGCGAAAAGTCCTTCATCCTAATCGGTAATGGAAGATATGATAGTATAGAGGAGTTGGAGGAGATTATACGAAAGAGAATGAATGAAATGGATTTAGACAAGAAATTCGCCATCTCCTACAACAAGATCACCAACACTGCTTTACTAACTAACAGTGATCCTGATACTGCCATAAGCTTTTCCAAAGATATAGCATATATTTTTGGATTTGAATCACAAACTACATACCCTCGTGGTAGATACAATAATATCACACCTCCTGATATAAATTCCGGTTTAACATCTCTGTATGTTTATTCCAACATTGTTGATAATAGAATGGTAGGAGATACGAATGTACCTTTATTGAGAGTAGTTCCAGTTCAAGGAAAGAAGAATAGTGTTGTGTATCAAGAATTTAAAAATCCTCACTATGTTGACGCTTCATCACTAAATAGTGATATGATTAAAGTACTTATAACGAGTGACGACGGTCAACGAATACCATTTGATGGTGGAAAGGTTGTGTTGACGGTTCACTATAGAGAGAAAGAATTATAATGAGTTTGGTACGATACACCCCTGAGGATTCAAAAGATTTTTTTGATGAGTACTACAAGATGCAAGCTGGAAATGGAATTGGAGTGTATAGCGGACGACGAGTGATGCCTAATATGAGAGGAAATGGACTTGGTAGTATTTTTTCAAGTTTACTTAAATCTGCAGCACCAATGCTGAAAAGAGGAGCAATTAGTTTGGGGAAAAGAGCATTGTCTGTAGGTGGAAATGTAGCGCGTGATGTCATCGATGGTCAAAGTTTTGCAGCGTCAGCAAAGAAGAGGGGATTGGCAGAGTTGAATGATCTGGGGGGAGATGTGCTCAATGCAGTCCGTCCAGATAGAATGAAAAGGAGAAAAACAAGAGGTGGAAAGAAGAGGAGAGGTGTTGGTAATCGTGGTATATTTTAATAGCAGTAGAATCCGGTATAAAGACAGCTGAGCTTGATATCTATATTCATTAAGCGGTAACGCTTCAAGCATTCATCACTCGCAAAAGATGGCTAGCCTAAATGGAACAACAGGTAATAAGTTGGAAGGTTCTTCCTACAACATAAATCCAACGTTGGATGTATTTGCTACGGAACCAACAAACATATCGGTAGAAAGATCGGAATATGTTGTCATCAGACCTGATAGGTTAGATCCTTATGGTAGTATTGAGTTAACCTTGTCAGGGAGCACTGAACATTACACAGATCTTTACAACTCGTTTCTGCAAGTTGAAGCCACGGTTGTTCAAGATGATGGAACCAATATTTCAGGTAATGATGATGATGCAGTTGTGTGGATGGGGGATTCAATGCATGCATTATTCAGTGAGTTGAAAATGTCGATAGAAGGAACCACCGTTGAATACGCTAACAACTACGGTTTACGCTCCTACTTTTCACAACTACTCGAAAACAGTGCAGAAAGAAAGAAATATCAAGGTAAGATGGAAGGATGGTTGTATGATGATTCAACTAGCAAAGACGCTACTGATCACAAAACCGCTGATAAGAAAAAGAGGAGAGCTCTAATCATAGGTGGAAAGACAATAGAATTAACTGGAAAACCTCATCTCGCATTATTTCAGCAGAAAAAACTAATAATACCAGGTCCTACTATGCAGCTGGAGTTTGAGCGTGCCTCTGGCAAACTAGCTTTGTTTGCTGCGAATGAGACGCCTGCAGGAGGGGCAAAGATTAGAATTGATAAATTTGAACTTCATCTTTGTAAAGTTAAGGTGAATCCTACAATACAAAACTCCCAACTCAGCTTGGCATTGGAAGGTCACAACTACATTTATCCTGTTGATCGAAAACGGATAAAACTATATGGAATTCGTGCTGGTGTTGCGCAGATCGACATCACTTTGGAAGAAAACAAACAAAAACCTAAACAAATTTATTTAGGTTTAGTTAATCACAACGCAATGAACGGACGTTTCGCCTTGAATCCATATAGAATGCAGCATGCTAGTGTTGATAGTATTGTATTGAGAGTTGGTGATTGTCCAATTGGAAGGAGATTTGAACCAAATTATGCTAGAGGAGTTTTTGGAAGAGAATATCATCAGTTTCTACACGCTACCGGAACTTTGCTTGAAGGTGATAGTCTCGGTATTACGAAAGAACAATACCTTGATGGTACTACACTTTATGGATTTGATTTGACTGGTGATTTTCTTAAAGAAGGTTTTCACTCTATGAAAAATGTCACAACAAGTGTGGAAATTCGTTTTAGCGCTAACACGACGGATGGATTATCCCTGGTAGCATACTTTGTAAAAGACGGTGTGTTGGAGATGGATAGCATTCTTCAATTAACTATCGGAGGTGACGCAGTGCTTTAAACAGAAAGTTACAGATGAATACCATACAAATTCGTTCGATCTTATCTTCAGACGTTTTATGTCAAAGCGTAGGGTTTCATGTTGGAGCTAGAGAACAGTTTTGGAAGCAAATTTGCAATTTTCCAACAGGATGTTTCGTATTCAACACCCATTATTCTCATCAACCCGGAGAGCATTGGTTGGCTGTGTACGCTAATGATTCAGAGGTGGATTTTTTTGACTCGTTTGGACGTTCTGTTTCCTTTTATCCGGATGTAAATGAAATACTAAGTATTCATGGAGGATATGAAACAATACGAAGTAATGAAACACAACTACAAAATTTTTTGTCAACTGTATGTGGCGACTATTGTGTATACTTTTGTTTACTGAGAAGTAGAGGATGGAGTATGGATGAAATTGTTAGAAGTTTACGAGACATAGGAGATAGTGAGATGAGAGATCACTCAATACGGAGATTTATCATACAGACCTATCCTAACTTCGAGTTCATAGAAGATAATGCAGTAGAAGGAATAGATGGTGTACATATACAAGGAACTAATTTACTAAGTAAATTGTTAAAATAAATTATTATAATTGATTTTTATTTGATATAACAAATATAATGAATAAAATACAACTTATCTCATTATTTGTGCTAAACACTACAGAACCTATAAAAACTATTATTTTGTAATGTTTCAAGCAAGAAGTAAATAAGATCTTCTCATTTTCTTCCTCAGGAACGCTCTTTAGTTATATCTAAAAGACATAGTAACTAATGACTCTATCATACATAGTTATATGAATTAATTTTACAAAAATACTTCAGATCTTTCTTTAAATAGATATGAAACTTACCATCATAGAAGACGAGTCACATCCTTTGTGTTATCGATTAAGACTCTGATATGCTGTTCTGGACAATTCTCTTTTTCATTTTCATCAAAGTAGGAGAGACAGGTGTGCTGCAGCGAAGTATCAAACAGTTCTGAGACTTGAATGAAAGCTTGAAGAGCTGAGAGTAGAATGATGTCGTAGGAAATCATGTTGTTCGTATTTTGTTTCAGTCCTCTGAATACGATTACACCACTTTTTTCCGCCACCACAGATGAAGCTATTTGAGCAGGGATGCTAAGATCTCCAATCAATAGCTCTCCTTTCACCATACATCTGTAATTAGCCACTATAACATCAGCAGTCTTGTTCCAACGAGTATCACATTTTCTTAGCATTCCAGGATTCTCATAAGCTATAACACTTCCTGTCGGAAAATCGTGTAGGTGAGCAACACTGAAATAAGCCTGTATTTGTCTCAAACTCTTGCCATACAATGAGTTGAATGGATCGTTGATCTTTCGATTACATCCATGAGATTCAGCAGTACGAAAAATCGCATCTCCTGTCTTTCCTTCTCCCATATAAATTAAAACAATTGGACGTGTTTGCTTAGCTTTATTAACAAGCAGTCCTATTTCGGTTGAAACATCACTCTTCACCCGAGTTATCTTCTTATTCTTTCGGTAGTTGTAAATCATGGTGCACTTTGATTCATCACGAAATTCAACAGACAACACTTCCATAACTGTTGGTACTGGTAGTTCTCGGATTTCCATGGATTCTTCAAGTTTTTCTAGACTATCTGGAGAGAGAGAGTTTATTAACCCAGCGCTCTTGTAGGTGAGAGTGGTTAGTTCATTACTTCCAGCATCTTGAAAGGGTATTCTGGTGTGACGAAAAAGCGTTTCATCTCCAACATCCGTCAAAACTAGTTTTTTGCACTTCGAGCCAGTTTCATTCTCATCTTTTGTCAAATCAATAAAAGATCGTTTCCTCATCGATGTTCTTTTTGAAGACAGCTTGTTAGTAGGAGATGTGAATGAAGTAAAATCTTGTTGGGATTCTGGTTCATCAACCACCAATTGACTTTCTGCCATATCAAAGATAGGAGAAGGTGATGGGGAAAGGGTTTGCTGGGATCCTGCTTCTTCATTCATCGGTTGACTTCCTTCGTCTTGAGTATTCATTCTAAAAAAACAAAACATTTTGTTTAATTTTTCGTAATTAATTTTAAAAGATCATAAAGGTCATAAACCTAGTAGCGTTAGCTAACAAAAAATAAATATTTTTACTCTTACCTTTATAAAGAAGATGAGCTCCTAGTTGTTGCAATGAAAGATTTAGTAGATGTTGCTTCTCCGCTAGTCGTTGTAGAACTGGATGCTTTCTGTGTGAAAACAGTGGCTCTTAAATAGGTAAAGTTGCACTGATTAAATCCTATGAATCAACATTTTTTCACGCGAATACAACCCAATGCTTTCGCGGGAATAAATATTTTATTTTCACGCGAATACAAACCAATGCTTTCGCGGGAATAAACATTTAATTTTCACGCGAATGGAAACTGTTGCTTTCGCGGGAATGAATACTTTATTTTCACGCGAATACAAACCGTTGCTTTCGCGGGAATAAATATTTTATTTTCACGCGAATACAAACCAATGCTTTCGCGGGAATAAACATTTAATTTTCACACGAATGGAAACTGTTGCTTTCGCGGGAATGAATACTTTATTTTCACGCGAATACAAACCGTTGCTTTCGCGGGAATAAATATTTTATTTTCACGCGAATACAAACCAATGTTTTCGCGGGAATAAATAATTTATTTTCACGCGAATGGAAACCGTTGCTTTCGCGGGAATAAACATTTTATTTTCACGCGAATAGAAACCAATGTTTTCGCGGGAATAAATAATTTATTTTCACGCGAATGGAAACCGTTGCTTTCGCGGGAATAAACATTTTATTTTCACACGAATAGAAACCAATGTTTTCGCGGGAATAAACATTTTATTTTCACGCGAATACAAACCAATGTTTTCGCGGGAATAAATAAATTATTTTCACACCAATGGAAACCGTTGCTTTCGCGGGAACAAACATTTTATTTTCACGCGAGTATAAACCAATGTTTTCGCGGGAATAAATAATTTATTTTCACGCGAATACAAACCAATGTTTTCGCGGGAATAAATAATTTATTTTCACGCGAATACAAACCAATGCTTTCGCGGGAATAAACATTTCATTTTCACGCGAATACAAACCAATGTTTTCGCGGGAATAAATAATTTATTTTCACGCGAATACAAACCAATGCTTTCGCGGGAATAAACATTTTATTTTCACGCGAATACAAACCAATGTTTTCGCGGGAATAAATAATTTTATTTTCACGCGAATGGAAACCATTGCTTTCGCGGGAATAAAAATTTTATTTTCACGCGAATACAAACCAATGCTTTCGCGGGAATATATACTTCATTTTCACGCGAATGGAAACCGTTGCTTTCGCGGGAATGAAATTTTTTATTTTCACGCGAATAAAACAGGGATATTTCACGCGAATAACACTATTCTGATAGAGTTTTCGCGTGAGTGTTTTTAATGGCTATAAGCTAAATGAGTAGGAGTGGCTTATACTATATAAGAACAGCTCTCTCTGCATAGAAATCATTCTCTCCAGCAATAAAACATCGACTACTACAGCTGATTTCATCAACTACTACAACTGATTCATCAACTGCTACAACTGATTTCATCAACTACTACAGCTGATTTCTTGGTGATAAGGTAAGAATTAATAGAAAAATTACTTAATAAAAGTTAAAATGTAATTATTTTACAACACTGTTTAATCATCATATACTAATACTTAACATTTTATTTTAGTTCATTATGAGTTCAAAAAGATACACAATCAAAGACTACCTTCCAAAGATATATCATAGCTATATTAAAGAAAATGTTGAAGTACAGGAAAAGATTGGATATCGCTTGACATTACAAGCTATATTATTATGTATGACACAGCATTTGCTAACTGTAGCTTCTTTACATGGAGAACTTTCACCGATACAATACCGACCATACACTACACATAAATACGTTGACAATTCAGTAGAAATATTTAAGCTTATGACTAAAAACAATTTTCAAACAGTTGTAAAAATGTCAAAAACTGTCAGTATTAATGATTACTTAAAGAAAATTCAAAGAAAAGTGTGGAATAAAGAGCTCACTCAAAAATTGATTTCAATACAATGGACTACTGAATTATTATATCATTTTCAATCAGATATATGTAGATACATACAAACGGATGAAAATCTCTCATCATCCATTTTTTCATTTGAAATGATATTGGAACTATTTCAAGCTTACAATATTTAATATGTTCTCTTTATGTATCCCTACTTATTATACAATAAATGTATATATTCACATATTGTTTCATTTTTAATCAATGTATTTATTCAATGTAGATGTATCTCCTCTCTCCTCTTTTCCTCTCTCCTTTCTCTCAAGATGCCATATGAGTTCGAGTTATCAAAACTTAAATGCCATACATTCAAAATCTAGTTGCCATATGAGTTCAAATCAAGTAAAAAAATAATCAAAACTCGAATGCCACTTAAATGCCATTCAAATGCCACTCAAGTACCCCTCAAGTAAAATACAATATAAACTCGGCGAATTCATCCAACGCCGTAACCCATTGCCTAAACTCCAAGATCTAATCCACAAAAAAACACTTGGTAGGGAGATCTGCTCATATATTACTACTAAGAAGTATAGAGGAAGAAAACGCACCCCCGCCAGAGGTCATCCAAAGGGCACCCAGCCCACCGAGGCCCCTAGCCCTCAGTGACGAGGACTGGCCGCCCCTACAACCCAGCCGGTTGCCCACCTCACCCTTGAGTCGACCGCAAAGAGAAAGGCAGAGGCCAACAAAGTTAAATGACTACCACTGTTATGCGGCAAGGAGAGAGCCCCATATACCTAACACCCCGCCTACCAGGACAGAAAGCAGAGGAGTTACTTCACAACCAGTGTCAAGTACCTCCCTGCAGGAAGAAGTAGCAGAAAACCCGGTCGAAATCGGGTGGATAGAAGTAAAACGAAGAAAGAATAAAAGAAAAGTAGAAGAAAGAGAGACGAGTTGCCACAAAAAGGGACGAGTAAGAAATGAGGAACAAGAGGAAACAACTCCCCAACAATGTGAACTCGCCACCGAAAAAAATAAACTACAAGAGAGCGCAACTCCGAGCTACTTGGAACCAACGCCCAGTAATAAAACCGCCATCCCACGTCACCCTACCGGAACCACGTGGGAAGTGACGTCAGAGGGGCACGTGATAACAACTACCAATCAGAATATAGAGAGAGGCAGGAGCCGCCAACGTTCAGTTTGCCATCAACTACGGAAGAGTTCACTACCCAGCAGAAGCGTAGATCAACTGGACTATCCACTACAACAGCAACTAGAAGAGATGGCACGAGTAGTACAGCATTTGGCAGAAAAAATTGACATAACGTCGACTACAGGTGAGAGTCTACCAAATGTAACAATAGAATCACTGACTACGGCACTAGATCGACAGCAACGACTAGCAGTAACTGTGCCTCGCAAGGAAGACATGATAGCAAAGCAACCACTTGTCAACATCAGGCGTGTTACTGTTGCAGAAAGCGAGCTGCCGATACCCAAGCCTCCTACCCATGTGATGAGAGAAATATGGCTCTGTGGGGAGACCATGAAAGAGATCAAGGAAATGTCGGTGCAAGTTGGAGATGGTGACAAATGGAGATGTCGGAGGTGTGACTACCAGCAAGTAAAGAAGAGGGTGGCATACCACGTACGCCAACATCTCACCTTCTTTTTCTGTAAATGTGGGAAAAAGAGTCCTTCCAGAGATGTTATCCTCAAACATATTCGCGTACAGGGAGGAACGCCAGAACACGGGGGCAAACACAAGCCACTGTACGAAGTTGATGCCGCCAGGTATGATGCTTTCTGTGAGGCCATGGAGTGGACACAACCCCCACCATTCGGTATACCGACCCCCTGCCTCGACAATATAGAGAAGATCCCACTGAAGAAGCGATTGGGACAGAAGCCAGAGTTATCGCCCCCACGCAAGAGAAGGAGGACAACTCCCCCCAGGAGATCGACAACCCCCAGACGAGAGGAACCCCAGCAGCCATACAGTTGGCGGGCAGAAAGAGAACGGTCGGCGGAAGCCGAAAGACAGAGACGGCGACGTGAACATCGCCACAGGATGGAGACCCTCGATCGGGAACTACATACAGTAACTACGGATGCATTTAAGCTGTTGGAAAGGGCCCAGGAAATTAAAAGACAGATGAGCCAGCCCTACAGAGAGTAGAGACCACACCGTACCGATGCCGCCGCCATCGTTTAATTGGCCACAGTCGCCAATGGGGCGGAGTGTGTAGAGGACCGGCGCCATCTTAAAACATTCTATTAAGTAAGTTCTATCGGAACAGTTCTATGTAAAACACTCACTCAGTCTACCTTCTATCGATCGAGCAATCCTATGTGACACTCATTAACTACATTCTTATTTTATTGTATACACTCTAGAGCCGATAGCTCTATGTGCATTTGTCATTACTATTTTAACCATGTAAACTTATATGTTACCCATGTGAGTGCAATCAACCATTAGTCTAAGTGCCACCTCTTATATTTTATTCGCCCACGCTGGCCAATCAATTGTGCCAGGTGTGGCCTCTTTTGTCTGAGCACTTGTCAGTCATTTTGTTATGTAATTGCATGCATAAATACGAATGTTTGTGTCAAATAAATGAGAGTCAGCTTGCACACTCTCAGAAGTTTCTTTGTACATACAAATAACTTCACTGCGCACCATTACTCGAGTAGTAATACATAGGCAGATCAGTCTGAACCTCTGCTGGCCGAACTTAGCTTTGTCTACTTTCGCCTTCAATGTTCGACCTCTGCACAGCACTACAATAAGGCAGCCGAACCTCTGCTGGCCGAACTTAGCTTGTCTAACTTCGCCTTCAATGTTCGACCTCTGCACAGCACTACAATAGGACAGCCGAACCTCTGCTGGCCGAACCTAGTTCAACTAGTTCGCCCTTCAAAGTTCGAACACATTGCATACACAAACAACAGCTAACGCAACCGGCAGCTCACTAGTTACTGAGATGGTCAACCACCATTCTCCAGTATACTAAGTCGACCTGTGGAAGGGTTGTATCGCTAGCACACTAGACACAGTTGCCATTACAGTTCGGGAGGTTGTGCAGGTAGGCCGAGCTACCACCTCACACCCCCACAGTGAAATCCTGCACAATATATATATATAGAGAGAGTATTTATAAAAAAACATCCTATTCACTATATATTTTGTGGTAAGAAATTATAAAATAGGGTAGTTGCATAAGACCTATTCCAGAGCCATGATAATATTAAAAAATATAGTGAAATAAAAATTTTAAAACTCACCTAAGAGTGCAGTTAGTACAAGAACTTCTTCTTGAGAAAAGTCTGAGTTTTTCTGCATTTTTCGTCTAATAGACGCTAATTTCAATTTAACACAATCATTAAAACCCTTTTTTTTCAGTCCATCTTTTATATTCAAAATTAATTTAAGTGAAGTTAAATCAATTTTCTTATCATCAATCTTTTGGCTTTCTTTTAAATCTACTTGGGTTTGAGGTTTAACTGTTATAGTATTAGATTCTAAAACAATGGTTTTTGGACTGCACTGTGAACTAGCAACAGAAATTAAGTCATTATTACTTTCTTCAGTTTCTGAAAGATCAGAATCTGAAGATATAAGTGCTCTCATTTTTTTACACTGGTTTTTAATCAAAAGTTTTCGATCTTCAGCAGCAGGTTTTTTAGCTATCGCCAACCATTTACTCCCTAATTCAAAATCTAGAACAATGTTTTCAGAAAAATAACCTTCTATTGGATAGAGATACACTAACGCAAAATTTTTCGGAAAAGTAATATCCATAAGTAATTCAGAATATTTTCTATTAATAAATAAAACAAAATTATTGTAACTAGCAATATCAACAATAAAAAACATTTTAGTTTTTAAAATACAACTATGTTGCTGAAGATCTCTCAAAGTTGTATGCGATTTTCCACATAAACAATAATAAATAAACAAGTGAGCACAAAAATGTCTTGAAAGAACTCGGCCAGGCTCATGCAATCCCCCTAATTTAAACTTCTTACCACAAAATATACAAGAGACGTTGTTTTTGTTTCCTTTCAGTGCTTCACTCAACATCTTTGTGCCATATGCTATCAATAACAATGAGAGCACTGAAAGGAAATACCTAGGGCTTTTGTTATCAATATCTACAAACAAAATAAACAAATTCTCATCATATATAGATAACTTTCTTAAGCATGGTATATGTATATATATATATAAAGATAATGCATGTCACTTACACTTAAAACACTCTCTATCTTCTTTTATATTTCCGTCTAGAAGACTTAATTCCTTATATTCCCTTAATTGAGGATTCTCTGCTTGAACTAAAATAGAAAATACGAATGTAGTTATGCTATTTTTTTTGAAAAAATTCGAAAAATTTTTTATAAATTGAATGAGTATGTAGTAAGTAATATTTTCGTCATACTTACATTCAAATGTGTTGCGTTTATAGTACAGGAAGTTTTCGTTCTTCCCAACACATTGTTTACTTCCTATGAATCGTGAAGATGTTTTTTCTACAAAAAAATAACATAGTAAATGTAAAGTCATTATTATTGTACCTACAGACAAATTTACATTTTTCATAAAACAGAAAAACTTACTCATAGCAATATGCGTGCTAGCTTTGCTCTTTTCCGTCTTCTCTTCATCATCTTCAAAACACTCCTCCAACCACCTTAGTGTTTCATCATCGGTAGAACTTAATAAAACAATAAATCAAGATTGTAATTATTTAAAAACTCTATATAATACAGTTGAATATTGAATAATAAAGTTTCAATAATATACTTACATGGCACTGAAATCTATTTCGTCTATATTTAGTTCTAATGCAACATTTGAGGATGTAGACCTACAAGTAATATATATATATATACATTTGTATAAATTTATAAATGTAACTGCAACAAAATTGTAAAAGATAGTATAAATAACTTACTCATTTGTTGTAGGGATATTGCTAGCCATTGTTGTTTTGCAGAGTAATACTTAGAATGAAGTATAAATGAAAACTGATACTGTTTAAAAAAATAGTTTCTCTTATATACAAAACATTGAAGTCATTTATCAAGATTAATTTGTAGACTGATTTTCTGATTATTACTATGATAAATGATATTGTTTTTTTAAAAAAGTGGAAGACGATTAGGAAGTTGGTTAAAAAAATAGGAAGATAGAGATTAAATAGTTTAATAAGCTTAACCACCACAAACACTCCTGTAAACTGTCTTTCCATCTAGCTAAAATTTTTGAATGTAGAGCGTTGGATAAATAAATTTTACAACCTCTTTTAAATATAACTAGCTAGGATGAAACTTACATTTCATTTGAATGACAACTCACATCCTTCAAACATATTTTTATAGCAACAATTTTCATATAGACACATCAACAGCAAAACAATGATGCGGTGTAGTTCCATCTTTATATCATCAGACAGTAAATTAATATGTGAGAGCTTCAATTATAGTTTACACCATTAAGTATGAGTTCGGAATGTAATAAAATACTTTACAGGTACTGATAGCATTTAATAACTAGTTCAATTGCAGTTTATTGATATACTCTACTATAACACACACTAGTAGTAATATATGAGCAGATCTCCCTACCAAGTGTTTTTTTGTGGATTGGACCTTGGAGTTGAGACAATGGGTTACGGCGTTGGATGAATTCGCCGAGTTTATATTGTATTTTACTTGAGGGGTACTTGAGTGGCATTTGAGTGGCATTTGAGTGGCATTTGAGTTTTGATTAGTTTTTTACTTAATTTGAACTTATATGGCATATAGATTTTGAATGTATGGCATTCAAGTTTTGATAACTTTTTTACATAACTCGAACTCATATGGTATCTTGAGAGAGAGGGGAGAGGAGAGAGGAGAGAGGAGAGATGGGAGATGAGAGAGGAGAGAGATTTTTTAGTTTTCTATACATTCATGTATATATGGTTAGTTATGTACATATTTATGGCTATATTTATATCTACATAGAGAGAGGAGGTATATCTACATTGAACAAATATATTGATCAAAAATAAAAATTATATGATTATATACCTGATTACATAATAAGTAGGGAGTAACTGTATACATAATTATAACTCATAGGGTATCTAGATTTTGAATGTAAGACATTTAAGGTTTGATAATTTTCTGTAATTCCGACTCATATGATATCTTGAGAGAGAGGAGATATATCTACATTGAATAAATACAGTGATTAAAAATGAAAGAATATGTGAATATATACATTTATTATGTAATAAGTAGGGAAAATCTCATATAATATAGCTAGAGTCAGTAAATACTAAGTAATAACAATTAATACATAGTCTTTTTTTCATTTCATTCAATTTTCATAAATTTTTTGCAAAAAGAAATCATTCTCTAAATGGTTAAATTTCATCTAATTGTACAAATTTACAAAAAAAGGAGAATGTGATAAAATAGATATCATAATAGAGTGTAATAAGTTGAATATATAGAGTTAAAGTCTATAAAAACTTTTTAATTTGTAAAGTATTTGATGAATTTACAAGAAATATCATCACATTCAGGTTCAATGATGATGAGAAGATTTTCTTCAAGCTTAAGTTTACTATTTTCCGATATAGACAGAGAAAGTTTTGAAAAACCCTCCAAATCATTATAAATAAAAACTCTATAAATCGACGGTGTTGAATTTGTAATTGATACTGAATTGTTTTCGCATATGATGTATCTATCACACACACAATCAGAATTGTATATAGTAGAGTTTGTAGGGCTTGGTTGTTCCAAAATTAAATCGACTAAACCCAGAGCTTGTGGAAGAGATGGAATTGACGGTGATAAAGCCGGAACTACTGGCTTGTTTGTAGTGGTTGTCGTCGGGGTTGTTGTCGTCGTTGTCTGTGGAGTTGTGGTGATTGTTGTCGTTGTATGTGGAGTTGTAGTGGTTGTTGTTGGAGTTGTTCTTCGAGTCGTAGTTAGTAATCCTTCATCGTATAAACGAATGTAATTTAAAGCTTCGTCGGTTTTGCAAACAAAGTAGTGTTGAGGCCACATATCATAAGTGTCACAGCTTCTACGTAGGTGAGTAGGTTCCATGAAACATGTGAGTCTACGCATACGATATTTTAAGTTTTTTCTTAAAATACGAGTTTCTGAATCAACCGCTTCCATATTAAGAATTCCCCGAAAACATCCAGACGCTCTATGAGATAAAGTGAATGGTGTAAACTCGGTTACAAGACAATAACCGCTTAGGATTGGGAATAATAGGAGATAGATGCAATATCTCATTTTTTTTATTCAGAGAGAGAGACTTTTAACCTAGTTTATGCTTTCATCATCTAGAGTTAACTGTCTTGCATTTCGGTGGTCTTTGGTTAATATGCTTCAACTAAAGCTCTATATTTATAACCTTGGGATTGCATTTGTCTTTGGTATCTCCTTGACATGTGATACTGATGATAATCTTGTTTTGAACAGACTTCAAACTTTCAAAACTCGAAAATGACAAATTTACACCTTCAATACCATTGATGTTAGTGATGATAGTAGCTATTTTCGACTCCCTGTTGGTCAAACGATTGCATTCCACACATGCAAAGTTGGTTGTCTCAAACTCTTCTGTTGGCGGACAAATCAAACGTGAGGTGTTGTATTCAAATACACATAATTCATCATTCCAAAATAGTTTTGTATTTTGAGTAAGACCTTCCGTATTATTTTTAACCCCTATTGCGCATTCCTCCTGATTCAGAGTGTATTTTGTTGGTGTATCACAAGACACAGAATCTGTAGAAGTTATTTCCTTGCAGATCCAAGAAGCGCTTGGAGGGATGAAAAAACCACAATATAATAAGTCGGGAGTAGTAATATATGAGCAGATCTCCCTACCAAGTGTTTTTTTGTGGATTAGATCTTGGAGTTTAGGCAATGGGTTACGGCGTTGGATGAATTCGCCGAGTTTATATTGTATTTTACTTGAGGGGTACTTGAGTGGCATTTGAATGGCATTTAAGTGGCATTCGAGTTTTGATTATTTTTTTACTTGATTTGAACTCATATGGCAACTAGATTTTGAATGTATGGCATTTAAGTTTTGATAACTCGAACTCATATGGCATCTTGAGAGAAAGGAGAGAGGAAAAGAGGAGAGAGGAGATACATCTACATTGAATAAATACATTGATTAAAAATGAAACAATATGTGAATATATACATTTATTGTATAATAAGTAGGGATACATAAAGAGAACATATTAAATATTGTAAGCTTGAAATAGTTCCAATATCATTTCAAATGAAAAAATGGATGATGAGAGATTTTCATCCGTTTGTATGTATCTACATATATCTGATTGAAAATGATATAATAATTCAGTAGTCCATTGTATTGAAATCAATTTTTGAGTGAGCTCTTTATTCCACACTTTTCTTTGAATTTTCTTTAAGTAATCATTAATACTGACAGTTTTTGACATTTTTACAACTGTTTGAAAATTGTTTTTAGTCATAAGCTTAAATATTTCTACTGAATTGTCAACGTATTTATGTGTAGTGTATGGTCGGTATTGTATCGGTGAAAGTTCTCCATGTAAAGAAGCTACAGTTAGCAAATGCTGTGTCATACATAATAATATAGCTTGTAATGTCAAGCGATATCCAATCTTTTCCTGTACTTCAACATTTTCTTTAATATAGCTATGATATATCTTTGGAAGGTAGTCTTTGATTGTGTATCTTTTTGAACTCATAATGAACTAAAATAAAATGTTAAGTATTAGTATATGATGATTAAACAGTGTTGTAAAATAATTACATTTTAACTTTTATTAAGTAATTTTTCTATTAATTCTTACCTTATCACCAAGAAATCAGCTGTAGTAGTTGATGAAATCAGTTGTAGCAGTTGATGAATCAGTTGTAGTAGTTGATGAAATCAGCTGTAGTAGTCGATGTTTTATTGCTGGAGAGAATGATTTCTATGCAGAGAGAGCTGTTCTTATATAGTATAAGCCACTCCTACTCATTTAGCTTATAGCCATTAAAAACACTCACGCGAAAACTCTATCAGAATAGTGTTATTCGCGTGAAATATCCCTGTTTTATTCGCGTGAAAATAAAAAATTTCATTCCCGCGAAAGCAACGGTTTCCATTCGCGTGAAAATGAAGTATATATTCCCGCGAAAGCATTGGTTTGTATTCGCGTGAAAATAAAATTTTTATTCCCGCGAAAGCAATGGTTTCCATTCGCGTGAAAATAAAATTATTTATTCCCGCGAAAACATTGGTTTGTATTCGCGTGAAAATAAAATGTTTATTCCCGCGAAAGCATTGGTTTGTATTCGCGTGAAAATAAATTATTTATTCCCGCGAAAACATTGGTTTGTATTCGCGTGAAAATGAAATGTTTATTCCCGCGAAAGCATTGGTTTGTATTCGCGTGAAAATAAATTATTTATTCCCGCGAAAACATTGGTTTGTATTCGCGTGAAAATAAATTATTTATTCCCGCGAAAACATTGGTTTATACTCGCGTGAAAATAAAATGTTTGTTCCCGCGAAAGCAACGGTTTCCATTGGTGTGAAAATAATTTATTTATTCCCGCGAAAACATTGGTTTGTATTCGCGTGAAAATAAAATGTTTATTCCCGCGAAAACATTGGTTTCTATTCGTGTGAAAATAAAATGTTTATTCCCGCGAAAGCAACGGTTTCCATTCGCGTGAAAATAAATTATTTATTCCCGCGAAAACATTGGTTTCTATTCGCGTGAAAATAAAATGTTTATTCCCGCGAAAGCAACGGTTTCCATTCGCGTGAAAATAAATTATTTATTCCCGCGAAAACATTGGTTTGTATTCGCGTGAAAATAAAATATTTATTCCCGCGAAAGCAACGGTTTGTATTCGCGTGAAAATAAAGTATTCATTCCCGCGAAAGCAACAGTTTCCATTCGTGTGAAAATTAAATGTTTATTCCCGCGAAAGCATTGGTTTGTATTCGCGTGAAAATAAAATATTTATTCCCGCGAAAGCAACGGTTTGTATCCGCGTGAAAATAAAGTATTCATTCCCGCGAAAGCAACAGTTTCCATTCGCGTGAAAATTAAATGTTTATTCCCGCGAAAGCATTGGTTTGTATTCGCGTGAAAATAAAATATTTATTCCCGCGAAAGCATTGGGTTGTATTCGCGTGAAAAAATGTTGATTCATAGGATTTAATCAGTGCAACTTTACCTATTTAAGAGCCACTGTTTTCACACAGAAAGCATCCAGTTCTACAACGACTAGCGGAGAAGCAACATCTACTAAATCTTTCATTGCAACAACTAGGAGCTCATCTTCTTTATAAAGGTAAGAGTAAAAATATTTATTTTTTGTTAGCTAACGCTACTAGGTTTATGACCTTTATGATCTTTTAAAATTAATTACGAAAAATTAAACAAAATGTTTTGTTTTTTTTAGAATGAATACTCAAGACGAAGGAAGTCAACCGATGAATGAAGAAGCAGGATCCCAGCAAACCCTTTCCCCATCACCTTCTCCTATCTTTGATATGGCAGAAAGTCAATTGGTGGTTGATGAACCAGAATCCCAACAAGATTTTACTTCATTCACATCTCCTACTAACAAGCTGTCTTCAAAAAGAACATCGATGAGGAAACGATCTTTTATTGATTTGACAAAAGATGAGAATGAAACTGGCTCGAAGTGCAAAAAACTAGTTTTGACGGATGTTGGAGATGAAACGCTTTTTCGTCACACCAGAATACCCTTTCAAGATGCTGGAAGTAATGAACTAACCACTCTCACCTACAAGAGCGCTGGGTTAATAAACTCTCTCTCTCCAGATAGTCTAGAAAAACTTGAAGAATCCATGGAAATCCGAGAACTACCAGTACCAACAGTTATGGAGGTGTTGTCTGTTGAATTTCGTGATGAATCAAAGTGCACCATGATTTACAACTACCGAAAGAATAAGAAGATAACTCGGGTGAAGAGTGATGTTTCAACCGAAATAGGACTGCTTGTTAATAAAGCTAAGCAAACACGTCCAATTGTTTTAATTTATATGGGAGAAGGAAAGACAGGAGATGCGATTTTTCGTACTGCTGAATCTCATGGATGTAATCGAAAGATCAACGATCCATTCAACTCATTGTATGGCAAGAGTTTGAGACAAATACAGGCTTATTTCAGTGTTGCTCACCTACACGATTTTCCGACAGGAAGTGTTATAGCTTATGAGAATCCTGGAATGCTAAGAAAATGTGATACTCGTTGGAACAAGACTGCTGATGTTATAGTGGCTAATTACAGATGTATGGTGAAAGGAGAGCTATTGATTGGAGATCTTAGCATCCCTGCTCAAATAGCTTCATCTGTGGTGGCGGAAAAAAGTGGTGTAATCGTATTCAGAGGACTGAAACAAAATACGAACAACATGATTTCCTACGACATCATTCTACTCTCAGCTCTTCAAGCTTTCATTCAAGTCTCAGAACTGTTTGATACTTCGCTGCAGCACACCTGTCTCTCCTACTTTGATGAAAATGAAAAAGAGAATTGTCCAGAACAGCATATCAGAGTCTTAATCGATAACACAAAGGATGTGACTCGTCTTCTATGATGGTAAGTTTCATATCTATTTAAAGAAAGATCTGAAGTATTTTTGTA
Source organism: Cryptosula pallasiana (assembly GCA_945261195.1). Taxonomy (NCBI): domain Eukaryota; kingdom Metazoa; phylum Bryozoa; class Gymnolaemata; order Cheilostomatida; family Cryptosulidae; genus Cryptosula; species Cryptosula pallasiana. Next base: position 22,716 of record CALYOO010000179.1, read on the forward strand.
AAATTAATTCATATAACTATGTATGATAGAGTCATTAGTTACTATGTCTTTTAGATATAACTAAAGAGCGTTCCTGAGGAAGAAAATGAGAAGATCTTATTTACTTCTTGCTTGAAACATTACAAAATAATAGTTTTTATAGGTTCTGTAGTGTTTAGCACAAATAATGAGATAAGTTGTATTTTATTCATTATATTTGTTATATCAAATAAAAATCAATTATAATAATTTATTTTAACAATTTACTTAGTAAATTAGTTCCTTGTATATGTACACCATCTATTCCTTCTACTGTATTATCTTCTATGAACTCTAAGTTAGGATAGGTCTGTATGATAAATCTCCGTATTGAGTGATCTCTCATCTCACTATCTCCTATGTCTCGTAAACTTCTAACAATTTCATCCATACTCCATCCTCTACTTCTCAGTAAACAAAAGTATACACAATAGTCGCCACATACAGTTGACAAAAAATTTTGTAGTTGTGTTTCATTACTTCGTATTGTTTCATATCCTCCATGAATACTTAGTATTTCATTTACATCCGGATAAAAGGAAACAGAACGTCCAAACGAGTCAAAAAAATCCACCTCTGAATCATTAGCGTACACAGCCAACCAATGCTCTCCGGGTTGATGAGAATAATGGGTGTTGAATACGAAACATCCTGTTGGAAAATTGCAAATTTGCTTCCAAAACTGTTCTCTAGCTCCAACATGAAACCCTACGCTTTGACATAAAACGTCTGAAGATAAGATCGAACGAATTTGTATGGTATTCATCTGTAACTTTCTGTTTAAAGCACTGCGTCACCTCCGATAGTTAATTGAAGAATGCTATCCATCTCCAACACACCGTCTTTTACAAAGTATGCTACCAGGGATAATCCATCCGTCGTGTTAGCGCTAAAACGAATTTCCACACTTGTTGTGACATTTTTCATAGAGTGAAAACCTTCTTTAAGAAAATCACCAGTCAAATCAAATCCATAAAGTGTAGTACCATCAAGGTATTGTTCTTTCGTAATACCGAGACTATCACCTTCAAGCAAAGTTCCGGTAGCGTGTAGAAACTGATGATATTCTCTTCCAAAAACTCCTCTAGCATAATTTGGTTCAAATCTCCTTCCAATTGGACAATCACCAACTCTCAATACAATACTATCAACACTAGCATGCTGCATTCTATATGGATTCAAGGCGAAACGTCCGTTCATTGCGTTGTGATTAACTAAACCTAAATAAATTTGTTTAGGTTTTTGTTTGTTTTCTTCCAAAGTGATGTCGATCTGCGCAACACCAGCACGAATTCCATATAGTTTTATCCGTTTTCGATCAACAGGATAAATGTAGTTGTGACCTTCCAATGCCAAGCTGAGTTGGGAGTTTTGTATTGTAGGATTCACCTTAACTTTACAAAGATGAAGTTCAAATTTATCAATTCTAATCTTTGCCCCTCCTGCAGGCGTCTCATTCGCAGCAAACAAAGCTAGTTTGCCAGAGGCACGCTCAAACTCCAGCTGCATAGTAGGACCTGGTATTATTAGTTTTTTCTGCTGAAATAATGCGAGATGAGGTTTTCCAGTTAATTCTATTGTCTTTCCACCTATGATTAGAGCTCTCCTCTTTTTCTTATCAGCGGTTTTGTGATCAGTAGCGTCTTTGCTAGTTGAATCATCATACAACCATCCTTCCATCTTACCTTGATATTTCTTTCTTTCTGCACTGTTTTCGAGTAGTTGTGAAAAGTAGGAGCGTAAACCGTAGTTGTTAGCGTATTCAACGGTGGTTCCTTCTATCGACATTTTCAACTCACTGAATAATGCATGCATTGAATCCCCCATCCACACAACTGCATCATCATCATTACCTGAAATATTGGTTCCATCATCTTGAACAACCGTGGCTTCAACTTGCAGAAACGAGTTGTAAAGATCTGTGTAATGTTCAGTGCTCCCTGACAAGGTTAACTCAATACTACCATAAGGATCTAACCTATCAGGTCTGATGACAACATATTCCGATCTTTCTACCGATATGTTTGTTGGTTCCGTAGCAAATACATCCAACGTTGGATTTATGTTGTAGGAAGAACCTTCCAACTTATTACCTGTTGTTCCATTTAGGCTAGCCATCTTTTGCGAGTGATGAATGCTTGAAGCGTTACCGCTTAATGAATATAGATATCAAGCTCAGCTGTCTTTATACCGGATTCTACTGCTATTAAAATATACCACGATTACCAACACCTCTCCTCTTCTTTCCACCTCTTGTTTTTCTCCTTTTCATTCTATCTGGACGGACTGCATTGAGCACATCTCCCCCCAGATCATTCAACTCTGCCAATCCCCTCTTCTTTGCTGACGCTGCAAAACTTTGACCATCGATGACATCACGCGCTACATTTCCACCTACAGACAATGCTCTTTTCCCCAAACTAATTGCTCCTCTTTTCAGCATTGGTGCTGCAGATTTAAGTAAACTTGAAAAAATACTACCAAGTCCATTTCCTCTCATATTAGGCATCACTCGTCGTCCGCTATACACTCCAATTCCATTTCCAGCTTGCATCTTGTAGTACTCATCAAAAAAATCTTTTGAATCCTCAGGGGTGTATCGTACCAAACTCATTATAATTCTTTCTCTCTATAGTGAACCGTCAACACAACCTTTCCACCATCAAATGGTATTCGTTGACCGTCGTCACTCGTTATAAGTACTTTAATCATATCACTATTTAGTGATGAAGCGTCAACATAGTGAGGATTTTTAAATTCTTGATACACAACACTATTCTTCTTTCCTTGAACTGGAACTACTCTCAATAAAGGTACATTCGTATCTCCTACCATTCTATTATCAACAATGTTGGAATAAACATACAGGGATGTTAAACCGGAATTTATATCAGGAGGTGTGATATTATTGTATCTACCACGAGGGTATGTAGTTTGTGATTCAAATCCAAAAATATATGCTATATCTTTGGAAAAGCTTATGGCAGTATCAGGATCACTGTTAGTTAGTAAAGCAGTGTTGGTGATCTTGTTGTAGGAGATGGCGAATTTCTTGTCTAAATCCATTTCATTCATTCTCTTTCGTATAATCTCCTCCAACTCCTCTATACTATCATATCTTCCATTACCGATTAGGATGAAGGACTTTTCGCTTTTACCGGAGACATTAGTCTTTTCTAGATATATTTTCCCTTCGGTAACATTTTTCCAATTATTAGAATAAGTCATATCTAGCAGAGCTACCTCCCATTTACCACCATTGATAACCAAATATTTATACAGTCTCACTGTAAATTCGGAATTGTTATTATCAGGAAACTCTTCACCACTAGAGTTTGAGGGTAAAGTTATCAGCATCGACATTTTCCCAACGTATGATGATTATATCAAGCGTTCTTTCCTTATAAACTATTCATCTACCCACTCGTTGAACTTTTCTCCGTATCCTAACCACTTAACCAGAATCTGTCTTTTACCTCTTTTCATTCTTCTTCCCAATATCTTTTCAATTCTGAAAATCGTGGGTTTTTTTACTTTTTGCAACTCTTTTTCGTAAAAGGTGCCATCAATCATCTCCTCAGCTAAATCTTTTACCCTATATACAACAGGTTTTTCATCAATAAGTACATCAGTGATTATAAAAATCTCAATCGTCCAATTCGGAGTGTATCCTCTTTCAAACGCTCCTCTTGCCTTACTTATTCTCACATAATCCCCAACCTTTAGTTTTGCTTCTTGAGTTAAACTATGTTCACCTCCTTCATACACACGATTCCATACGAGTTCTTGATTTTGAAAATTCACATCATTTGGTCTCATACCTATAGCACCATGAATTGTGTTGTTGTATGCATTAACCATTTCTGGTAAAGCATCAATGTATCTATCATCATCTTTATATGTCAAATATCTATATATCTTCTCTTTTAAAGTTCTGTTAAAACGCTCCACCATTGATGCCTTTATCGTTTCATTTTCGGTTGTAAAGCGCTTGATCTTTTTTTCCGCTAGCAGAGTCTTGACATTGACGTTGTCAAACTCTTTACCTTTATCAGATTGTAAAGCTTTATAATTTTCCCCTTCTAGTATTCTTCTCAATCCTCTTGCTACTACCGGTCCTGATTTGTTGATGAGCGGCACAGCCCAACCTTTTCTAGATAAAGAATCAATAGCAGTTAGTAAAAATGCTGTATTATTATTTTCATCTCTTCGAGATCGAACATCCATCAAATCTACCTGTAGCTGCTCCCCTATTCCAGCTACAATTGTAGGACGACGCTTAAACTTGGTTACAACTTTTTTATGTAACGTGTAGGCATCCTCACCACTCAACCATTCACGGATTCTTTTTTCTCCCTCTCGTTTTCTACGAGCTTTCAGTAAAGCTCTAGCTCCTCGTAGAGATGTATGTAATGCAGGATTGTAATACAACTCTTTTAGCGTGTCGATGTCCATAAATTAGTACCGGGAACGACCAACTTTTTCTTCTGAGTACGTGTTCGATGCGGGGATTTTCTGACAGTTGTGATTCCTTCATCAGTTAGCAGGCTTTTAAATCTACTGTAATTGGTATTTCCCGATTGTATTTTACCTCCTTCGGTTAGAACGTCTCGTAGTAAAGTTTTGGAAGTCCTAGGATTCAACCAACGTTCTCCAATTTTCAGTCTGTCCTTCTCCGAGTCGAATCTACCAATTTTACTCAGATTATTCAACATTTTGACAGCGATCGTTTGATCACTCTTTTTTTTTGTTAAATCAGCTGCTTTTTTTTCAAAATCTTTTAAATTTTCGCTTTCACTATCGTGCTCATCTTCTCCATCAGTAAGAAATGTACTTCCTAGTAAGGTTGTGTCTTCAGTATCAAACAACCTTCCTTTTATTAATTCCGTCCCAATATCATCATCATCATCAACCATTTTCACTGATTCTAACTCATTGTCTTTATCAACATTTGGTGAAAAGACATTAGGTTTATTATCAATAATTGTGCTATTGGCCAAAGGAAAAGTAGACTCTGTCTTTTTTTTCTTAATGAGATTCCAACTATCCTTTTGTGTCTGGTTTTGGTTATTTTTAATCTTTTTGACATCAGACAAATACCTACGTAGGTTTTCAACATTTTCATCTAACTTTTCGTATGAGGATAAGTCAGAATCATAAGCCGTTTCCAGTAGATCATTTCGCTTTCGCTTCATATTTCTCACTGTTATAGCTTCCATAGGATTATAATACAATGGAGGTCTGGCTTTCTCTTCCTTTACTACTGTTTTATCATCCTTTCTTTCTGTTAATCTATAGTATTCATCTTCAGTGAGTATAAAATTACGTCTGGAGAATGTTAAAGGCTGTCGATTCATCTTTTTATTGATGATAAAACAGATACAATAGGTGTTATAATAGCATCCAAAAGATTCCCTCTACCACTCTGAATCAAAATTTTACGCTTATCATCAACTCTCCCTCTACCACTAAGTTTATGTAGCTCCTTCTTGTAACGCTGCAACTCAATAAACTGCTCAGAATCAAGAGGAACATTACCTAATATAATATTTTTAACACTTTCTATCAATGATTGAAACAAATCTGAGTTAGCCTTTTCGACTATAGCGATTTTCCCTTTCTTACTCAGATCATCCAGAGCTAAAATCGCCATTCTATTTCGCATCATTCGTGTTGAGAGTTTCATCTTTATCTTCTCCCTCCGCCTAGCACACTTTTAAGTAACCCTGGAACTATATTGCTGATGATAGGTCCTAGTAGAGCGCCTAAAAATCCTCCTTTTTGCAATACAGCTTTCTTATCATCTAACGTTGATTTTTTTATTAAAGCGCTAATATCCTTCACGTTTCGCTGCAACTCATTATACTGAGATGATGTCAATGGTATCGTTCCATTTATAATAGCTTTAGCACATTCCATTAGAGTCATAATAAACTCCTTTTTGGCTTTGGCTATAACAGACTTTTGAATAGCAAAGGTTGTATTGTTGAGCGATAACAACACAGCTGCATTTTTTGTTAATTTTTTCTCCAAAGCTTTAGACATTATAATGCTTTCGTGTTGCGTCGTTGAATAACAAAATATGATTGAGGTGAAGTGAATAGTAATTGTATTTATATCCTTTTACTTGGGTACATATAATATCATAGGGAGAACTGATGTAAAATTTCCCAATAGTCTATGTTGATCATTCGTTTGTTGAGTCGTATCTATTCGTAAATAAGAGTATGGTTTCTTTGTCGCGTCTTCAAAAGCCTCTTGTACATATTTTATTTTTGATGGAAAACATTGTCGAGCCAAATAGGAAATAGAAGAAGCATCTCTAGGGTTTTTAAAAAGAAAAAAATAATGACTATTCAAGGAAATTGTACGATTTCCTTTTAAAAACAGATTCTGAACAATAAAAAACACACTTATGTTCAAATGATGACTATGTTTTGTATACAAAGCATTAGCATCAGCTTTACCAGAAACTTCATCCATGAGATCATCAATTATCAGCCATCGATTTTTACCATCTCTGGGAAAACTCACTGTTATATCTATCATGCCTTCATGAAAAATCACTCCTGATACATCATCAAAGGCTTTTTGGTAGGCTCCATAACAGTAGTGAATCTCTGTTGGTGGAGGGTGTGCTATAGTCTGACTAGCTTCAATCATTCGAAAAATCGCTTGCGTCTTTCCCGATCCTGTTGGTCCTGCAATCATTGCTGTAAAAGGAGATCGCATCCTCGGGTCATAATCTTCAGGTTTCCCATTCATCATAAAAAGATGTTCATCAATCAACAGTAGTTTCATTTATGGTTCCAACAGGAGAGTTTCTCGCTTTTTGTATTTTTTCCATAGCTTCTTCATACATACTAAACTCAGTAACACCTCCAAAAGTGGAAAGCCCTACGACAAATACCAAAATTATCATAATTATCAACGCTTTACGCTTCATACTCGGTAAAACATCTATCATATCACGTTCAGTACCATCAATAGTATCAACTTCATTCATCGGTCTCATCTCAACATCATCCTCTGTCGACATCTTAACTTCCAATAACCATACAATCTTATCACGTTTTCATTTATATACAATGTTAAAACTATCAAAAAAATCAAATGCCATACATGCAAAATCTATATGCCATATAAGTTCAAAATAAGTAAAAAAAATAATCAAAAACTCAAATGCCACTTAAATGCCACTCAAATGCCACTCAAGTACCCCTCAAATGAAATACAATATAAACTCGGCGAATTCATCCAACGTCGTAACCCATTGCATAACCTCCAAGGTCTAATCCACAAAAAAACACTTGGTAGGGAGATCTGCTCATATATTACTACTGTCGGGAGGGTAGAGTCGCACACAGTTTTTTCCATTTTCATCTTTATATCGTATAGTCCTTTTGAAAGGTGAAAAAAACAAGACATCATTTTTATCCATAGCTCCGGCTATACATTCATCAATTTCGTTGGTATAGAATACTCCACTAACATTGGGAAATGTTAGTGCCAGTAGCAAGATAAATACGCAGCTCATTTTTTTAAATGTTTTCGCTTTCAGTGTTGAAAGTTGAATACTTTCTTTCTTGATGTTTTTTTCTATTTATATGTAAGAGGCTAGCGGCTTGTTCAGCTCTCTCAACCGATTTTGAAGATGTGAAACAATCTCATCAAAGTGGTTACCAAAATGTAAGTATGGTTCCAATCGAGATTGAGACAAAAGAACATGTGTTCCTGTCCAGCGAAATGAAGTCAAACCTCTTAAAATCGAAATATCTACCAAATCACCCAGTTCAGCATCTTTCAAACATTGCTTTATATCAACCAGTTCGATCGCTCTTTTGAGATCTTCAAAATCTATCAACTTGTCTTGCGGACAGCATACTTTTGGATCAAAGCTCCTAGAACAGTTTAAGCATTCGAGAGGATTTGCTCTTGAAATACAATTACAGCTCAAAAGCATGCTTTGTATTGATTTACGAACTAGATTGAATCCTAACACAAAATAAAATACTTCTTCGGTGATGAGTTGAACAAAAAGAGGATTCGAACGCTCTAAAGGAATGTGTTCAAAATGAGTCCTTATGAACTTAGGAACAAAATCAGCCAATGTACCAATTGACTTGAATCCTTGAGTTTTTCCACTCATGTTTCTGCTGTAGTTCAGAGATAAATGAAGCAACTTTTTTTGTAGCAGTTCTTTTATGAGTCTTCAGATATATTTGTCGAATCAATAGTTATTATCGGGTTGACTGAGTCTTCTTTTTCATCAAGAGTGTAAGCGTATGGATATCCTTCTGCTATCGCAAGTAATTTATCCTTTAGTCGTTGATAAGCCAGTTTGCTCTGACTAGTAGGTAATAGGTAGGGATTTAATCGTGCTCTCAAATTTGTTAACAAAAATGGAGACTTCAAATCATCAGTGGAAAGATCCAAAAAAGCATTAATCCATTCATCATGCACCAAAAAACCCATTTTAGCATTTTTCAAAACTTGTCTTCTATCAATCCAGTCGATAGCATCACCCAATTCTTTTTTGGTAGGTGTAGCGCCTTCAACCATTTCAGCATATCTTTTACAAGTGATACATTTGTCATCAACGTGTGAACAGTAACAGTTTAGTAGCGATAGATTGGTTGCTTGCTTGTAAAAACTTCCTCCTAGTACACAGTATACACATTCCTCCGTAAAATAAATCCTCAACATTTCATCAGAAACCTCAGCCAAAAAAGTCTTAGGACCTATAGCATCGGAAGCTTCTTGGTGAGCAAAGTCTTCAACACGTAGCATATTTGTTGTTATTCCGTTAAATTACAAAACGCGAATGATACGTTTTCAAATTGAAACATCTATTTAATCATTCATTACTTTTTCTTTTTTTTGAGGTTAATTGTTATGCTAGCTCATGTAGATCTTCATAAATGCTTTAATTTCAACCTGACAACCATCGATTGGGCAAGGTTTTACTTCTGATGAGCATTCAGTAAGCGCTTTTTCCTTACACTCACTACAGTAAATGAGATGACCACACGGAAGAGAGATATGATTTGCAATTACTTTTTTTTCATGCGTCTCAGACACACATTGAGCGAGTTTGCTTTGCTTAGTCTGATCTTTATCTTTTTTTAACGAATCAATTGATTTAGCATCATTTTTTAACAGCGGATCTTTATCTTTTTTTAACGAATCAATTGATTTAGCATCATTTTTTAACAGTGTTGACGAATTCTCAACAGTTGTAAAATCATTTTCAAAAATATGTAGGGCTTCAATCATAAAACCTATTCGCTCAAAAGGTTTTCCATTTAACACTAAAACTTGTTCGATATCGTTTTGACTGTATCCTAGTTTTTTGCAAATAAGTTTCATTTCTTCGGTGTCATTGTTGCGAGTTATTTGTTTTAATTTTTCTCGATATTTTTCAACCCGTCGCTTACACCTTTTGCCTTTTTCCGTTCGCATGTAAACATCCTCAACGTACTCTTCACCTTTACTCCCGAGTAAAAAATAACAGTCTGGGAACCATCGACAGTGTTCCTCCCATGGTAGATCACTCTCTTTCCATTCTTTAAGTTCACCTGAGCAAAAGAAGCATTTCACACTATCCCCGAACTTAGTATAGTAGAAACCTGCATTGGAAAGGAGTTTCATGGAGACTTTACCCTTCCATTGTTTGAAACTGTCTTCTCTAGATGTTTCAGTAGCAAAACGTGGTGTATCAGCACGATCAATTGATATACCTAGAGGTAATACTTCTGCAGTTAAATCTCCTCTTCTGATCTTTTGTTCTTCCATCGTATAACTTTTGACAATTGAGATGTTTTTCATTTCATCTGCAAGTAGTTTCCTAGGTCTATACAGACGATTGTGAGTGTTAAATCCTCTAACAAATCGACAAAACGGAAAACTTTTAGCGTGTTCTTTCATCGGATGTTCATCTTCATCCTTCCAGTTTAGTAATACCCCTTGGCAAAAAACACATCGAACAGCGTTGTCTTTTTCAAGGTTATAGAAACCAGCTGCAGCCATGTTTTCACCACAATGTTTACCTACTCGTCTCCAATTTGTAAGAAATGATTTTCTTCGATAACTTTCATCAAGCATTAAAGCCTCTCTTTCATAAAAAGAGAGTTCATTGTAAATGAACTTGAAAAAGTCCGATGGGGAAAGTTGCGCAATAGTTTTTTGTAATTTTAATGACAAAAGACTACAGTGATTATCCGGATAAGTTGCGACGACATAAGTTATTGCAGTGGTATCAGGAAAAGTTCGTTGTAAAAACAACGATGAAGTAACGAGTAAACTATCATCTATCCATTCAGCGCAGTCTTTAGTATTTTCAAAACAATTTCGAGTTTTTTGCATTTCTCTTTTTTCATTATAAATAGTGTTTGCTACATATCTGTTGTTTGTTACTCGACACATTATTTATATATAATATAAGTAGTAGCTTCAGTTATTACTCAAGTTGAAGTTTTGTTGGAAAGTTCTTTTCCTTTGATCTAGTTCGTTGTTATTCTAAAAAAAAATGATAATGCTTTATAGCAAAAAAATAAAAAAGACTAAGGTTTCAATTTTTTTTCAATATACTTGAATTGATTACTATTATAATAGAACGTAAATACTTACATCAGAAATGAAGACTTGTCTTTTCTTTTGAATTAAAATGAATGATATTCCTAGTAGTTTGAACTTGAGAGCTGCTTTCTATAAAATTCGGATGAAGAAGGAGTACATTTTTCATTTTGAAGTCCTGAAATAATAAGAATAAACATAATTAAAACTTACATACAACATTTTTTTGATATCTTAAATAGTGAATAATCTTGTTTTTTATTCAGAAAATGTCTTCACGCTTAAATCGATTACAATTAAAACAAAATATAAATACTTACATCACAAATGAAGACTTGTTTTTCTTTAATGAATTATATACATAGTTGTTTGAACTTCAGCTGTTTCCTATGTAACTCAAATGATGGAGAAGGAGGGTTGTAGTAGATGATGATGTAGTAGATCTTCTTCCTTCAGTTAGTTTGAACTTGAGAGCTGCTTTCTATAAAATTCGGATGAAGAAGGAGTACTTTTTTCATTTTGAAGCCTCTGAAATAATAAGAATAACCATAATTAAAACTTACATACATCATTTTTTGATATCTTAAATAGTGAATAATCTTGTTTTTTGTTCAGAAAATGTCTTCACGCTTAAATTGATTACAATTAAAACGAAATATAAATACTTACATCATAAATGAAGACTTGTTGTTCTTTGAATTAGATGAATTATATACATAGTTGTTTGAACTTCAGCTGTTTCCTATGTAACTCAAATGATGAAGAAGGAGGGTTGTAGTAGATGATGATGTAGTAGATCTTCTTCCTTCAGTTACTAACGATGAAGTGAATGCTTTCTGTATGAAAACAGTGCTTCTTATATAGCTTAAGTTGCACTGCTATGAATCAGCATTATTTTCACATGAATGGAAACCGTTGCTTTCGCGGGAATAACAAAATTATTTTCACGCGAATACAAACCAATGCTTTCGCGGGAATAAATAATTTATTTTCACGCGAATGGAAAGCGTTGCTTTCGCGGGAATAAATATTTTATTTTCACGCGAATACAAACCAATGTTTTTGCGGGAATAGATAATTTATTTTCACGCGAATGGAAAGTGTTGCTTTCGCGGGAATAAAAATTTTATTTTCACGCGAATACAAAGCAATGCTTTCGCGGGAATCAATATTTTATTTTCACACGAATGGAAACCGATGCTTTCGCGGGAATAAAAATTTTATTTTCACGCGAATACAAAGCAATGCTTTCGCGGGAATAAATATTTTATTTTCACGCGAATACCAACCATTGTTTTCGCGGGAATAAATAATTTATTTTCGCACGGATGGAAACCCTTGCTTTCGCGGGAATAGAAATTTTATTTTCCCGCGAATACAAACCAAAGCTTTCGCGGGAATCAAAACTTTATTTTCACGCGAATGGAAACCGTTGCTTTCGCGGGAATCAATACTTTATTTTCACGCGAATGGAAACCGTTGCTTTCGCGGGAATAAATATTTTATTTTCACGCGAATACAAACCAGTGTTTTCGCGGGAATAACTAGTTTATTTTCACGCGAATAGAAACCGTTGCTTTCGCGGGAATAAAAATTTTATTTTCCCGCGAATACAAACCAAAGCTTTCGCGGGAATCAATACTTCATTTTCACGCGAATGGAAACCGTTGCTTTCGCGGGAATAAATATTTTATTTTCACGCGAATACAAACCAATGTTTTCGCGGGAATAAATAGTTTATTTTCACGCGAATGGAAACCGTTGCTTTCGCGGGAATAAATATTTTATTTTCACGCGAATACAAACCAATGCTTTCGCGGGAATAAATAGTTTATTTTCACGCGAATAGAAACCATTGCTTTCGCGGGAGTAAAAAAATAATTTTCACGCGAATAAAAACCAAAGCTTTCGCGGGAATATCGCGTGAAAAAACTGCTGAGTCATAGATATATTATAAAGGTTTCATAGGGTTAATTAGTACAGCTTTAGCTATTTAAGAACCAGTGTTTTCACACAGAAAGCATCCAGTTCTACAATAGCTAGCAAGGAAGCAACATCTACACACCAACTACTACATTTACTTGAAACTCAATAAGGTGAGAATTACTAAATAATTCTTTAACATATACTGATAAAAACTTCAACTAGTTTTGCTATAATACTTCAGAAAGTTAATTTTATGTTTTAATATTTTGTTCTTATTAATAAAAGATCAAATAGTTTCACCATACCGCATCAGAAAAATTATTATGGTTTTGATTATGTGTTTATTTTATAAATATCTAGTTAGTTTATTCTTTTCAAAATATTTTTCAAATTCCAGCCATTTGTTACATATTTTTTACTCTCTTTTCAGTTCCAACTTCTAACTGAACGCTCTGAATATGAATGAAGACCGTAATACCTCATTTCTCTCAACATTCGAGCCATACTCTGATGATAAAGAAAATATCCCTCCTGATTCACATCTAATAAGAAGGAAACTGAACACAATTCGACCAAAGCCATGGGATTCGGATAGAAATAAAACGATTGACTATACTTGGACTTTGAAAGCGCCATCTCCTTCTCATCTTTCCTGCTTGTCAAAAAATGCTGCTAGTTTGCTCAATTCTTGCGATACCAATGACAGAGTAATGATTGGAAGGTTTCAACCACTTCACTTAAATCAAACGCCGTCACTTCTCGAGATAGTCTCCATCGAACAACCAACTGAGGATGTATATAAAAACTTATGCATTATCCGCTACAATATCGAAACATTTGGCAACAGACGACAAGTGAGGTCTATGGTGAGAAATGAGGATTACAACAAATTAGCTCCAACACAACCGGATGTTCCAAAACTGGTGGTTTTTATGGGATTCGATTCAGACAAGCATCCAATCTTTCACCCTATCAACTTCCCATCCAATATTTCCCTTGAGGAAGCTAAACAGCTAAGTAGATTAATAAAAAAAAAAACACCTACTCAGTTGATCAGTATGGTTCGTATTGCAACGCTCTCGCAATTTGCTGTTGGAAGTGTAATCAGTTTTGAATCTCCTCAAATATCAACTCAGTTAACATTACCTAATGGAGATGTGGTGATGAATGCGCTACTGGTAAACTACAGATGTTTGCAATATGATGGTTTGATGATGGGAGTTCTATATATACCTGAAAAACACGCTAGCAACATCAAACAAATTGGAACAGGAGTCATACTTGTAAGAAATCGTGAAGTTAGTAGATTTGGTTATCATCGACATGATATAATCACATTCACAGCATTACAAGCGATAGAAACGGCTCAAAACCTATCCAACAAACTTGATGATTCCAACCAGATGAAGTACTTTACTACAGATGAGGTTGTTGAGAACAAGGTCTTAGTGCTTTCAATGGGAGTGGGAAACACATCTTCTACATCTTTGAGAGAACCAGCGCCCCCTGGTGAAAACTATATTCAAAAAGAGCATGTCAGACAAGACAACACAGTGAGTATTTTTTATTCAATGTAAACTAACTGATATAAGTAATACTTCCAATTAGATAATATTTATTTATAAAGCAATTATTTTTTGTTTTGCTTTAGATAGAAGAGAGAGAATCAAAAACGCTTGATGAAAATTATGCTCAAGAAAAAACAAACTGAATAATATAACTTGGTGAGTTACTTCTCTTTACTATATAATGTTAACTAACCAATGTAAAAAGAACTATAATTCAAATTTATGTAATTATTTTACATTTTTGTTTAATCATCCTATACTAATACATAACTTTTGATTTTAGTTCATTACGGAATCAAAAGTACATAGAACAGAAGTCTTCCTTCCTAGTTATAACATCAGTACAACAATGACAACATTGTAAAGAAAAAGACTATCAACCATTGATTGTCATTACAAGTTGTAGTGCTTTGAATTACTTAGTATTTACTAACTCTAGCTATATTATACAAGAATATTTTGCTACTTATTATGTAATAAATGTATATAATCATATATTGATTCAATGTAGTCTCCTCATTCTTCTCTTCTCTCAAAATATCATATGAGTTCGAGTTATGTAAAAAAATTATCAAAACTTGAATGTCATGCATTCAAAATGTATATGCCATAAGTTCAAATTAAGTAAAAAAATAATCAAAACTCAAATGCCACTCAAGTACCCCTCATTATGTAATCAGGTATATAAACATATAATTTTCATTTTTGATCAATATATTTGTTCAATGTAGATATATCTCCTCTCTCTATGTAGATATAAATATAGCCATAAATATGTACATAACTAACCATATATACATGAATGTATAGAAAACTAAAAAATCTCTCTCCTCTCTCTCCTCTCTCATCTCCCATCTCTCCTCTCTCCTCTCTCCTCTCCCCTCTCTCTCAAGATACCATATGAGTTCGAGTTATGTAAAAAAGTTATCAAAACTTGAATGCCATACATTCAAAATCTATATGCCATATAAGTTCAAATTAAGTAAAAAACTAATCAAAACTCAAATGCCACTCAAATGCCACTCAAATGCCACTCAAGTACCCCTCAAGTAAAATACAATATAAACTCGGCGAATTCATCCAACGCCGTAACCCATTGTCTCAACTCCAAGGTCAGATCCACAAAAAAACACTTGGTAGGGAGATCTGCTCATATATTACTACTCACACTACCACAAACAATCATATAGACACATCATCAGCAAAACAATGATGTAGTGTAGCTCCATCTTTATATCATCAGACAGTAAATTAAAATGTGAGAGCTCCAATTATAGTTTACAACATTAAGTATGAGTTAGGAATGTAATAAACACTTTAAAGATATCTGATAGCATTTAAATATGTATATGTAACATATAACTCTTGATTTATTAGACAAAACAGCTTCCTAAAAATAGAAAATATACGATGTATGTTGATACATTATTATTTCACACAAAAAACAATGAGATATTTTAAAAAAAGTAACAGTCTAACTAATAAAACAAGTAGATAAAGTCATGCTTTGCTCATGTTTTTTAGACGATAGCGGAGATAACTAGGATTAAAAGTAAAACCACGAATCCGTTTTGGTGGAAGGCTGTATCTATATTAACTAATATGTAATGAAACAATAAAAAACAGGAGATAGATGCAATCAAGTTCTCTTCCTTTTTAGGTTGAATTCGACCTATAATTCCATCATCTATGGATGTTTGTTGTTTTTGTTTTAAATAGAAATAGCATGATAATAAATAGTGCTTAGGTGTAACTAATGACTTTTTTCGAGCGACACACTTGATATTAAAAAGATCAAAACATATAGGATTAAGCGAGATGATGATTAATGTCTTTTCTGGAATGAGTTTATTAGTAAAATGACACTTGCGGGGCACTTGCGTTATATTATAATTAATTACTTTTTAAAAATGAACTGGTAACATTACGTCGACTGAAATAATACCTAAAACGTCTCGCATAAATTTTGATCTGACTGAAAATGGACTGAAAACCTTCAAGGTGCGTAAAAATTATCGTAACTCGCTATAGCGGATATTCTAAGAAATATTTATTTTCTCGTTGGTAACTTGACGTAAAATATTTTGTAACGGATGTCACACGATCTCAATCGATTTTTTTCAACTTAAACACTTAGTTACTCGTAAACATTTGATACTCGCTTGATTTCTTTGATAACAGTAATATCCAGAGGTGGGAATAAGTCGGACTAAGTCAAGTCATCTTAGAGTCAAGTCAAGTCATAGGTCATAACTTGACTTGACTTAGTTGAGCAGTGACTTGACTTGACTCTGACTTGATGCCTAATCTGACTCGACTCGACTTGACCTGAAAAGTTTCATGACTTGACTTGACTCGACTTCATGATACAGATGACTTTATTAAAGTCATCATCAAGTCATTTTGAGTCAATCTCACAGAGTTGTCTGCTCCTACCTGCTCATTGCTGTTTGTATTTCCTGTTTCGTTATCGGAACCAGAGGGGTTATTTAGTGCTCAACCTAGCTAATGGTTAGCCGCGTCAACGGGTTGACAACACTGGTTTGTTTTTCTTTAGTCATTGTTGAAGAAGCTGGTAAGTGGCTGTTTTGATATTTGATATTTAATTAATTGCTAATAATAATATTATTTATTGTTAATTGTGATTGATAATATTACACCTTCAGTTATTCGCTCCAGCTCTGCAATTTGTTTATTTTTTTTTATTATTGGTATTATTTATTATTAATTCTTTATTATTATTAATTAGTTGCCTATTATTTCTTGATTTATTATCAATATTATTAGAATAATAATAACTATTATATTATTATTATTACAATAATCAATAATTAATATTATTATAATAATAATAAATCAATAAATATAAATAATAATAATATTTACTATTTAATTTTATTTATTACAATAATTTATTTATTTAATAAAATAATCATAATTATTTTAAATAAATTATTATAAATAATAGTCATTATTATTGTTTATAATAATTATTGTTATTTATTTTTTACGGTTATTGTGATAATATAGATTACGAATTATTATAGTTTAATAAATTTATTTGAGTAATAATTTATGGTTGTTGTTGTTGTTACTTATTTATAATAATAATAATTAATAATAATAATAATTTATATAAGCTTTTTCTGTCAATTAAACATGGTTGCCAGTGGTAGTATTTTTTCCATCTTCGTTCACAAGTATTAATAATGGTTTTTTTTCTTAATATAATAACTCTCGGTGATAACAGTAATTTAAATTACAGTGAATTTTGATTTCTATTCATTGCGTTTGGTTCGTATTAATTTTTACTGTAGAAGCATGATAAACAATAATATTATTTGATTTGAATTATGATTTGATGGTGATTTCAAATAATGAGAGTAAAATTTAGATTTGATTTGCACCTGGTTACCATTTTACTTGGTTTGATTGCGGTCTTAAATTTGGCTAAGCTATTTGATTCCGTTTGATTTATAGGGTTTTTTTGATGACTTGATTAGTGATTTGATGAAATGGTGATTTGCCCCAACTCTGGTAGCCCATCACTTGATTGTGCTAAACACTGCATAACAGTAATTCAATTTCACTGAGACCTTGCAGTCTCATATCATGCATAATAATTAGCTTTGAATTCAACTCACTCAGCAATAAACATGCCGCCTACGGTAAGAATTATCATTGGCCATTATTATGGTTATAATTGATATAGCATAGGGAATAAGGTCCAAGGGGTTTGCCAGCAATAGCCTATGCATTTACTCAAACTCACTGGACTTGGTGCAGTTTACTGCTGGCAAACCCAACCCCTCACCCACAGGTCTACTGCAAAAAGATATATATGTATATTAATTAATAATTACTAATCAGGTGTAGGGCCTACTGCAAAAGCAAGTTATTTGTTTTGATTTTGATGCCAGTCCAACTTTGCCAAATCACTCATTTTTTCGGTACACCTGAGTATTAATAATCTCTGCTCTGTATATATTATGTGCAGAGAGTCATTTGTGTTGATTGATGTTGTCAATGAATAGTAGCCAGCAGGTTTTGACAAAAATTGTCTGAAGGTTTGCTAGCACTCTCACAGCAAACTCACACTGACAATAAATAGTCATCAAAACCTACCCATGATTAGGCCTATGTCATAGTGATAGTGAGTCAGTGATATCTAGGTTAAGTATCAAGTCTTAAATAGGTATTTATTCACAATATATAATAATATAATGTAACATGGACTTGGATTCCAGTCTCTGATTGTTGTAATTTTCTCTCCAGAGCAATCTTGTCTGTTGTTGGAATTATATTAATACACACAAAACAGTACTAACTATGGATAATTTTCTTTTTGGCCTGAAACCCGCGTGTAATATGTTGAACTTGTAAATTACCTTATTTTTTCCATGAGATTAATTGTAGGCCTAACTACACAGCACATTCATTTGTATGCAACTATATATACACCATTGAGAAGCCCCCTGGACCATAAGTATAATGTTTTGATCAATGTTATCACCTGCTTGTATTCTAGGTTCAGGATGGCTTCGATCGATCTGTTTGACAGCCAGATTCAGTGTGACAGTCAGGATGTCACTGTGATATCAGAAGGTGACGTGTTTTTTGAGTCACCGATTACAACACCAGTGACAAAGACGGATGACAGTTTTTTGCAGAATCTTGTCAGCTCACAGGTATGGAATATCTAAATATTCTAATGCCATATTTTAATTCCAGATGTCAAAATGCCACCACCAAAAGCCCCCCAAACCCCAGCCACAAACTCCAGTAGCCTTTGGGCAGTGGCATTTTGGGTGGTCACTCAGATTTTTGGCTTTTTCGTATGTGTTTTGAATTGGTATATTATCATTTCCACTCTGACCACCATGCAGTTCCTTGTCATTACGCAATTAGCTGTTGCTATATGCTTGCGATTTGCACAACATTGCCTTGAATACAGCAAGCAGATCTGTAGTGCTGATTGATCTGCTCTTGCTGATCTGCCTGCTGTTTGTGGGATATAGAAAACTACAGGCATGTAATATTTTTTGCTTATTTGTAAGTATTGCCAACTGGTGTATGACAGATTCCTCTCTGGCCATCATGCAGTAGGTAATACATTTCAACTACGATGCTTTCTTAACTCAATTTATGGCCAAGTGTGAGCATGTCTTGCTTACTCTATCTAGCCCGATGCATAGTGCTCACTGTTCTAGGGGTGGGATATCAAGTGCTGGCTATATTTTTGGTGCATCTATATTATCATGATATCGCTTTGTTGTATTTGTAAACCATTTATACATGGTTCATGTCTAATGCAACATAGTAAAGGTTTCGTCTTCTTATTGCAGTACCAGTATTTTAGTCCTGCTGATGATTCTACATCTAACTCCTCTGTCAGCTCCACTCCGACAGCTAAAAGATCTAAGGTGAGTTTTTGATATTAGATGCAAATAAGTTCGCATTTAATTACGAAAAAGAAGGCTGTGATACCCAAGGGCGAAAAAAACAGCATTGCATCCAAGAACCATTCTACACTAGATGTAGAAACCCATGCTGAATCGCTCTAGATATGGAAAGTAAAGGTTCTTTAGTAGTACAGTAGATACATCATAAAATAAAAGAAAGTTTACGCATCAAACCTATGTCAGCATCCGCATGCTTAAGTATTTTGAATAAAACCATTTATCCAACCCCCATTTCAGAGTGATCATCTATACATAAATCAGCAAATTATATCGTGAAATTCACAGTAAAATGCCCCTTCCCTCAATAACAACCACAAATATGAAGAATTGACACACATCCCATTATCTTAAGTGCAGGTCAGTTTTGCTGGCCCAATAGAATTAAAACTGTTTTATATCCTTCCTTAATTTTCACTGTAGAAATCAGCGCCACCAAACACTACTGCAGACGAATTCATGGCAAAGTTTGTAAGTTATTTAGGAAAACTCTTAGATGGCAGGTGTTTAGGAAGGAGTTGACTTCACTGTATAGTTGCAATAAGAACGGCACATCAACTGTTGATTTATAGTGCCTGGTATGGACAGCAGTTCTATAACCACAAACGGGTCTAAACCTGGTGTATAACTTAGGTGCATGTGTTGCCAACATGGGTAACATTGTGAAGACAACTCCTGCCTAAACACTCCCCTTGAGGATCAGGTCAAAGTTACATGCATGAGTAGTAATATATGAGCAGATCTCCCTACCAAGTGTTTTTTTGTGGATTTGATCTTGGAGTTGAGACAATGGGTTACGGCGTTGGATGAATTCGCCGAGTTTATATTGTATTTTACTTGAGGGGTACTTGAGTGGCATTTGAATGGCATTTAAGTGGCATTTGAGTTTTGATTATTTTTTTACTTAATTTGAACTTTTAAATTTTGAATGTATGGCATTCAAGTTTTGATAATCTTGTACATAATTATATACATAACTTTGACTCATAGAGCATCTAGATTTTGAATGTATGGCATTTAAGTTTTGATATTTTTTTGTAATTCGACTCATTACATCTACATTGAATAAATACAGTAATTAAAAATGAAACAATATGTGAATATATACATTTATTGTGCAATAAGTAGGGAAAATTTCATATAATATAGCTAGAGTCAGTAAATATTAAATAATACCAAACACTACAACTTGTAATGACAATCAAATCAATGCATAAGCTTTTACTAAAAACTATCTTGAAAACCTTCAAAACATGATCCCAAATGGAAAAAAATGGATAAAGTTAGATATTCATCTATTTGTTTACATCTACAAAAAAGAGGTATTTGGTGAAATATTTTTTCGATTTATTCAATTTTCATTAATTTCTTACAAAAACAAATCATCCTCTAAATGGTTAAATTTCATCTAATTGTACAAATTTACAAAAAAAACAGGGTATTTGGTAAAATATTCTTTCATTTCATTAAATATTCATTATTTTTTTGCAAAAAAGAAATCACCCTTTAAATGGTTAAATTTTATCTGTTTGTATATCTTTACAAAAAACAGGGTGTTTGGTAAAATATTTCCTTTACTCTATTCAATTTTTATTAATTTTTTCAATAATTGCTGTTAGATATTCACCTATTTGTTTACATCTACAAAAAAGAGGTATTTGGTGAAATATTTTTTCGATTTATTCAATTTTCATTAATTTTTACAAAAACAAATCATCCTCTAAATGGTTAAATTTCATCTAATTGTACAAATTTACAAAAAAAAACAGGGTATTTGGTAAAATATTCTTTCATTTCATTAAATATTCATTATTTTTTTTGCAAAAAAAGAAATCACCCTTTAAATGGTTAAATTTTATCTGTTTGTATATCTTTACAAAAAACAGGGTATTTGGTAAAATATTTCCTTTACTCTATTCAATTTTCATTAATTTTTTCAATAATTGCTTAAATATACATTATTCACTATTTTCTTATTCTAATTGTATAAATTTACAAAAAAAACAAGGTATTTGGTAAAATATTCTTTCATTTCATTAAATCTTCATTATTTTTTTGCAAAAAAAGAAATCATCCTTTAAATGGTTAAATTTTATCTGTTTGTATATCTTTACAAAAAAAACAGACTATTTGGTAAAATATTTCCTTTATTCTATTCAATTTTCATTAATTCTTTCAATAATTGTTTAAATATAAATCATTCATTATTTTCTTATTATTAGGTGAGCACCCTATCATACAAAATTAGTTTCTTGAGTGAGGGTTTTATCCTGCATTTTCCTTTTGAATTTTTTTCAAAAATTTACCATTTTTTTCAAAAACAATCATTTATACATACAATTTCCATTATTTTTTAAACAGAACAATAGTAGTAATATATGAGCAGATCTCCCTACCAAGTGTTTTTTTGTGGATTAGACCTTGGAGGTTATGCAATGGGTTACGACGTTGGATGAATTCGCCGAGTTTATATTGTATTTCATTTGAGGGGTACTTGAGTGGCATTTGAGTGGCATTTAAGTGGCATTTGAGTTTTTGATTATTTTTTTTACTTATTTTGAACTTATATGGCATATAGATTTTGCATGTATGGCATTTGATTTTTTTGATAGTTTTAACATTGTATATAAATGAAAACGTGATAAGATTGTATGGTTATTGGAAGTTAAGATGTCGACAGAGGATGATGTTGAGATGAGACCGATGAATGAAGTTGATACTATTGATGGTACTGAACGTGATATGATAGATGTTTTACCGAGTATGAAGCGTAAAGCGTTGATAATTATGATAATTTTGGTATTTGTCGTAGGGCTTTCCACTTTTGGAGGTGTTACTGAGTTTAGTATGTATGAAGAAGCTATGGAAAAAATACAAAAAGCGAGAAACTCTCCTGTTGGAACCATAAATGAAACTACTGTTGATTGATGAACATCTTTTTATGATGAATGGGAAACCTGAAGATTATGACCCGAGGATGCGATCTCCTTTTACAGCAATGATTGCAGGACCAACAGGATCGGGAAAGACGCAAGCGATTTTTCGAATGATTGAAGCTAGTCAGACTATAGCACACCCTCCACCAACAGAGATTCACTACTGTTATGGAGCCTACCAAAAAGCCTTTGATGATGTATCAGGAGTGATTTTTCATGAAGGCATGATAGATATAACAGTGAGTTTTCCCAGAGATGGTAAAAATCGATGGCTGATAATTGATGATCTCATGGATGAAGTTTCTGGTAAAGCTGATGCTAATGCTTTGTATACAAAACATAGTCATCATTTGAACATAAGTGTGTTTTTTATTGTTCAGAATCTGTTTTTAAAAGGAAATCGTACAATTTCCTTGAATAGTCATTATTTTTTTCTTTTTAAAAACCCTAGAGATGCTTCTTCTATTTCCTATTTGGCTCGACAATGTTTTCCATCAAAAATAAAATATGTACAAGAGGCTTTTGAAGACGCGACAAAGAAACCATACTCTTATTTACGAATAGATACGACTCAACAAACGAATGATCAACATAGACTATTGGGAAATTTTACATCAGTTCTCCCTATGATATTATATGTACCCAAGTAAAAGGATATAAATACAATTACTATTCACTTCACCTCAATCATATTTTGTTATTCAACGACGCAACACGAAAGCATTATAATGTCTAAAGCTTTGGAGAAAAAATTAACAAAAAATGCAGCTGTGTTGTTATCGCTCAACAATACAACCTTTGCTATTCAAAAGTCTGTTATAGCCAAAGCCAAAAAGGAGTTTATTATGACTCTAATGGAATGTGCTAAAGCTATTATAAATGGAACGATACCATTGACATCATCTCAGTATAATGAGTTGCAGCGAAACGTGAAGGATATTAGCGCTTTAGTAAGAAAATCAACGTTAGATGATAAGAAAGCTGTATTGCAAAAAGGAGGATTTTTAGGCGCTCTACTAGGACCTATCATCAGCAATATAGTTCCAGGGTTACTTAAAAGTGTGCTAGGCGGAGGGAGAAGATAAAGATGAAACTCTCAACACGAATGATGCGAAATAGAATGGCGATTTTAGCTCTGGATGATCTGAGTAAGAAAGGGAAAATCGCTATAGTCGAAAAGGCTAACTCAGATTTGTTTCAATCATTGATAGAAAGTGTTAAAAATATTATATTAGGTAATGTTCCTCTTGATTCTGAGCAGTTTATTGAGTTGCAGCGTTACAAGAAGGAGCTACATAAACTTAGTGGTAGAGGGAGAGTTGATGATAAGCGTAAAATTTTG
Organism: Cryptosula pallasiana; assembly: GCA_945261195.1. Lineage (NCBI taxonomy): Eukaryota > Metazoa > Bryozoa > Gymnolaemata > Cheilostomatida > Cryptosulidae > Cryptosula > Cryptosula pallasiana. Next base: position 46,540 of record CALYOO010000179.1, read on the forward strand.
ATTCAGAGTGGTAGAGGGAATCTTTTGGATGCTATTATAACACCTATTGTATCTGTTTTATCATCAATAAAAAGATGAATCGACAGCCTTTAACATTCTCCAGACGTAATTTTATACTCACTGAAGATGAATACTATAGATTAACAGAAAGAAAGGATGATAAAACAGTAGTAAAGGAAGAGAAAGCCAGACCTCCATTGTATTATAATCCTATGGAAGCTATAACAGTGAGAAATATGAAGCGAAAGCGAAATGATCTACTGGAAACGGCTTATGATTCTGACTTATCCTCATACGAAAAGTTAGATGAAAATGTTGAAAACCTACGTAGGTATTTGTCTGATGTCAAAAAGATTAAAAATAACCAAAACCAGACACAAAAGGATAGTTGGAATCTCATTAAGAAAAAAAAGACAGAGTCTACTTTTCCTTTGGCCAATAGCACAATTATTGATAATAAACCTAATGTCTTTTCACCAAATGTTGATAAAGACAATGAGTTAGAATCAGTGAAAATGGTTGATGATGATGATGATATTGGGACGGAATTAATAAAAGGAAGGTTGTTTGATACTGAAGACACAACCTTACTAGGAAGTACATTTCTTACTGATGGAGAAGATGAGCACGATAGTGAAAGCGAAAATTTAAAAGATTTTGAAAAAAAAGCAGCTGATTTAACAAAAAAAAAGAGTGATCAAACGATCGCTGTCAAAATGTTGAATAATCTGAGTAAAATTGGTAGATTCGACTCGGAGAAGGACAGACTGAAAATTGGAGAACGTTGGTTGAATCCTAGGACTTCCAAAACTTTACTACGAGACGTTCTAACCGAAGGAGGTAAAATACAATCGGGAAATACCAATTACAGTAGATTTAAAAGCCTGCTAACTGATGAAGGAATCACAACTGTCAGAAAATCCCCGCATCGAACACGTACTCAGAAGAAAAAGTTGGTCGTTCCCGGTACTAATTTATGGACATCGACACGCTAAAAGAGTTGTATTACAATCCTGCATTACATACATCTCTACGAGGAGCTAGAGCTTTACTGAAAGCTCGTAGAAAACGAGAGGGAGAAAAAAGAATCCGTGAATGGTTGAGTGGTGAGGATGCCTACACGTTACATAAAAAAGTTGTAACCAAGTTTAAGCGTCGTCCTACAATTGTAGCTGGAATAGGGGAGCAGCTACAGGTAGATTTGATGGATGTTCGATCTCGAAGAGATGAAAATAATAATACAGCATTTTTACTAACTGCTATTGATTCTTTATCTAGAAAAGGTTGGGCTGTGCCGCTCATCAACAAATCAGGACCGGTAGTAGCAAGAGGATTGAGAAGAATACTAGAAGGGGAAAATTATAAAGCTTTACAATCTGATAAAGGTAAAGAGTTTGACAACGTCAATGTCAAGACTCTGCTAGCGGAAAAAAAGATCAAGCGCTTTACAACCGAAAATGAAACGATAAAGGCATCAATGGTGGAGCGTTTTAACAGAACTTTAAAAGAGAAGATATATAGATATTTGACATATAAAGATGATGATAGATACATTGATGCTTTACCAGAAATGGTTAATGCATACAACAACACAATTCATGGTGCTATAGGTATGAGACCAAATGATGTGAATTTTCAAAATCAAGAACTCGTATGGAATCGTGTGTATGAAGGAGGTGAACATAGTTTAACTCAAGAAGCAAAACTAAAGGTTGGGGATTATGTGAGAATAAGTAAGGCAAGAGGAGCGTTTGAAAGAGGATACACTCCGAATTGGACGATTGAGATTTTTATAATCACTGATGTACTTATTGATGAAAAACCTGTTGTATATAGGGTAAAAGATTTAGCTGAGGAGATGATTGATGGCACCTTTTACGAAAAAGAGTTGCAAAAAGTAAAAAAACCCACGATTTTCAGAATTGAAAAGATATTGGGAAGAAGAATGAAAAGAGGTAAAAGACAGATTCTGGTTAAGTGGTTAGGATACGGAGAAAAGTTCAACGAGTGGGTAGATGAATAGTTTATAAGGAAAGAACGCTTGATATAATCATCATACGTTGGGAAAATGTCGATGCTGATAACTTTACCCTCAAACTCTAGTGGTGAAGAGTTTCCTGATAATAACAATTCCGAATTTACAGTGAGACTGTATAAATATTTGGTTATCAATGGTGGTAAATGGGAGGTAGCTCTGCTAGATATGACTTATTCTAATAATTGGAAAAATGTTACCGAAGGGAAAATATATCTAGAAAAGACTAATGTCTCCGGTAAAAGCGAAAAGTCCTTCATCCTAATCGGTAATGGAAGATATGATAGTATAGAGGAGTTGGAGGAGATTATACGAAAGAGAATGAATGAAATGGATTTAGACAAGAAATTCGCCATCTCCTACAACAAGATCACCAACACTGCTTTACTAACTAACAGTGATCCTGATACTGCCATAAGCTTTTCCAAAGATATAGCATATATTTTTGGATTTGAATCACAAACTACATACCCTCGTGGTAGATACAATAATATCACACCTCCTGATATAAATTCCGGTTTAACATCTCTGTATGTTTATTCCAACATTGTTGATAATAGAATGGTAGGAGATACGAATGTACCTTTATTGAGAGTAGTTCCAGTTCAAGGAAAGAAGAATAGTGTTGTGTATCAAGAATTTAAAAATCCTCACTATGTTGACGCTTCATCACTAAATAGTGATATGATTAAAGTACTTATAACGAGTGACGACGGTCAACGAATACCATTTGATGGTGGAAAGGTTGTGTTGACGGTTCACTATAGAGAGAAAGAATTATAATGAGTTTGGTACGATACACCCCTGAGGATTCAAAAGATTTTTTTGATGAGTACTACAAGATGCAAGCTGGAAATGGAATTGGAGTGTATAGCGGACGACGAGTGATGCCTAATATGAGAGGAAATGGACTTGGTAGTATTTTTTCAAGTTTACTTAAATCTGCAGCACCAATGCTGAAAAGAGGAGCAATTAGTTTGGGGAAAAGAGCATTGTCTGTAGGTGGAAATGTAGCGCGTGATGTCATCGATGGTCAAAGTTTTGCAGCGTCAGCAAAGAAGAGGGGATTGGCAGAGTTGAATGATCTGGGGGGAGATGTGCTCAATGCAGTCCGTCCAGATAGAATGAAAAGGAGAAAAACAAGAGGTGGAAAGAAGAGGAGAGGTGTTGGTAATCGTGGTATATTTTAATAGCAGTAGAATCCGGTATAAAGACAGCTGAGCTTGATATCTATATTCATTAAGCGGTAACGCTTCAAGCATTCATCACTCGCAAAAGATGGCTAGCCTAAATGGAACAACAGGTAATAAGTTGGAAGGTTCTTCCTACAACATAAATCCAACGTTGGATGTATTTGCTACGGAACCAACAAACATATCGGTAGAAAGATCGGAATATGTTGTCATCAGACCTGATAGGTTAGATCCTTATGGTAGTATTGAGTTAACCTTGTCAGGGAGCACTGAACATTACACAGATCTTTACAACTCGTTTCTGCAAGTTGAAGCCACGGTTGTTCAAGATGATGGAACCAATATTTCAGGTAATGATGATGATGCAGTTGTGTGGATGGGGGATTCAATGCATGCATTATTCAGTGAGTTGAAAATGTCGATAGAAGGAACCACCGTTGAATACGCTAACAACTACGGTTTACGCTCCTACTTTTCACAACTACTCGAAAACAGTGCAGAAAGAAAGAAATATCAAGGTAAGATGGAAGGATGGTTGTATGATGATTCAACTAGCAAAGACGCTACTGATCACAAAACCGCTGATAAGAAAAAGAGGAGAGCTCTAATCATAGGTGGAAAGACAATAGAATTAACTGGAAAACCTCATCTCGCATTATTTCAGCAGAAAAAACTAATAATACCAGGTCCTACTATGCAGCTGGAGTTTGAGCGTGCCTCTGGCAAACTAGCTTTGTTTGCTGCGAATGAGACGCCTGCAGGAGGGGCAAAGATTAGAATTGATAAATTTGAACTTCATCTTTGTAAAGTTAAGGTGAATCCTACAATACAAAACTCCCAACTCAGCTTGGCATTGGAAGGTCACAACTACATTTATCCTGTTGATCGAAAACGGATAAAACTATATGGAATTCGTGCTGGTGTTGCGCAGATCGACATCACTTTGGAAGAAAACAAACAAAAACCTAAACAAATTTATTTAGGTTTAGTTAATCACAACGCAATGAACGGACGTTTCGCCTTGAATCCATATAGAATGCAGCATGCTAGTGTTGATAGTATTGTATTGAGAGTTGGTGATTGTCCAATTGGAAGGAGATTTGAACCAAATTATGCTAGAGGAGTTTTTGGAAGAGAATATCATCAGTTTCTACACGCTACCGGAACTTTGCTTGAAGGTGATAGTCTCGGTATTACGAAAGAACAATACCTTGATGGTACTACACTTTATGGATTTGATTTGACTGGTGATTTTCTTAAAGAAGGTTTTCACTCTATGAAAAATGTCACAACAAGTGTGGAAATTCGTTTTAGCGCTAACACGACGGATGGATTATCCCTGGTAGCATACTTTGTAAAAGACGGTGTGTTGGAGATGGATAGCATTCTTCAATTAACTATCGGAGGTGACGCAGTGCTTTAAACAGAAAGTTACAGATGAATACCATACAAATTCGTTCGATCTTATCTTCAGACGTTTTATGTCAAAGCGTAGGGTTTCATGTTGGAGCTAGAGAACAGTTTTGGAAGCAAATTTGCAATTTTCCAACAGGATGTTTCGTATTCAACACCCATTATTCTCATCAACCCGGAGAGCATTGGTTGGCTGTGTACGCTAATGATTCAGAGGTGGATTTTTTTGACTCGTTTGGACGTTCTGTTTCCTTTTATCCGGATGTAAATGAAATACTAAGTATTCATGGAGGATATGAAACAATACGAAGTAATGAAACACAACTACAAAATTTTTTGTCAACTGTATGTGGCGACTATTGTGTATACTTTTGTTTACTGAGAAGTAGAGGATGGAGTATGGATGAAATTGTTAGAAGTTTACGAGACATAGGAGATAGTGAGATGAGAGATCACTCAATACGGAGATTTATCATACAGACCTATCCTAACTTCGAGTTCATAGAAGATAATGCAGTAGAAGGAATAGATGGTGTACATATACAAGGAACTAATTTACTAAGTAAATTGTTAAAATAAATTATTATAATTGATTTTTATTTGATATAACAAATATAATGAATAAAATACAACTTATCTCATTATTTGTGCTAAACACTACAGAACCTATAAAAACTATTATTTTGTAATGTTTCAAGCAAGAAGTAAATAAGATCTTCTCATTTTCTTCCTCAGGAACGCTCTTTAGTTATATCTAAAAGACATAGTAACTAATGACTCTATCATACATAGTTATATGAATTAATTTTACAAAAATACTTCAGATCTTTCTTTAAATAGATATGAAACTTACCATCATAGAAGACGAGTCACATCCTTTGTGTTATCGATTAAGACTCTGATATGCTGTTCTGGACAATTCTCTTTTTCATTTTCATCAAAGTAGGAGAGACAGGTGTGCTGCAGCGAAGTATCAAACAGTTCTGAGACTTGAATGAAAGCTTGAAGAGCTGAGAGTAGAATGATGTCGTAGGAAATCATGTTGTTCGTATTTTGTTTCAGTCCTCTGAATACGATTACACCACTTTTTTCCGCCACCACAGATGAAGCTATTTGAGCAGGGATGCTAAGATCTCCAATCAATAGCTCTCCTTTCACCATACATCTGTAATTAGCCACTATAACATCAGCAGTCTTGTTCCAACGAGTATCACATTTTCTTAGCATTCCAGGATTCTCATAAGCTATAACACTTCCTGTCGGAAAATCGTGTAGGTGAGCAACACTGAAATAAGCCTGTATTTGTCTCAAACTCTTGCCATACAATGAGTTGAATGGATCGTTGATCTTTCGATTACATCCATGAGATTCAGCAGTACGAAAAATCGCATCTCCTGTCTTTCCTTCTCCCATATAAATTAAAACAATTGGACGTGTTTGCTTAGCTTTATTAACAAGCAGTCCTATTTCGGTTGAAACATCACTCTTCACCCGAGTTATCTTCTTATTCTTTCGGTAGTTGTAAATCATGGTGCACTTTGATTCATCACGAAATTCAACAGACAACACCTCCATAACTGTTGGTACTGGTAGTTCTCGGATTTCCATGGATTCTTCAAGTTTTTCTAGACTATCTGGAGAGAGAGAGTTTATTAACCCAGCGCTCTTGTAGGTGAGAGTGGTTAGTTCATTACTTCCAGCATCTTGAAAGGGTATTCTGGTGTGACGAAAAAGCGTTTCATCTCCAACATCCGTCAAAACTAGTTTTTTGCACTTCGAGCCAGTTTCATTCTCATCTTTTGTCAAATCAATAAAAGATCGTTTCCTCATCGATGTTCTTTTTGAAGACAGCTTGTTAGTAGGAGATGTGAATGAAGTAAAATCTTGTTGGGATTCTGGTTCATCAACCACCAATTGACTTTCTGCCATATCAAAGATAGGAGAAGGTGATGGGGAAAGGGTTTGCTGGGATCCTGCTTCTTCATTCATCGGTTGACTTCCTTCGTCTTGAGTATTCATTCTAAAAAAACAAAACATTTTGTTTAATTTTTCGTAATTAATTTTAAAAGATCATAAAGGTCATAAACCTAGTAGCGTTAGCTAACAAAAAATAAATATTTTTACTCTTACCTTTATAAAGAAGATGAGCTCCTAGTTGTTGCAATGAAAGATTTAGTAGATGTTGCTTCTCCGCTAGTCGTTGTAGAACTGGATGCTTTCTGTGTGAAAACAGTGGCTCTTAAATAGGTAAAGTTGCACTGATTAAATCCTATGAATCAACATTTTTTCACGCGAATACAACCCAATGCTTTCGCGGGAATAAATATTTTATTTTCACGCGAATACAAACCAATGCTTTCGCGGGAATAAACATTTAATTTTCACGCGAATGGAAACTGTTGCTTTCGCGGGAATGAATACTTTATTTTCACGCGAATACAAACCGTTGCTTTCGCGGGAATAAATATTTTATTTTCACGCGAATACAAACCAATGCTTTCGCGGGAATAAACATTTAATTTTCACACGAATGGAAACTGTTGCTTTCGCGGGAATGAATACTTTATTTTCACGCGAATACAAACCGTTGCTTTCGCGGGAATAAATATTTTATTTTCACGCGAATACAAACCAATGTTTTCGCGGGAATAAATAATTTATTTTCACGCGAATGGAAACCGTTGCTTTCGCGGGAATAAACATTTTATTTTCACGCGAATAGAAACCAATGTTTTCGCGGGAATAAATAATTTATTTTCACGCGAATGGAAACCGTTGCTTTCGCGGGAATAAACATTTTATTTTCACACGAATAGAAACCAATGTTTTCGCGGGAATAAACATTTTATTTTCACGCGAATACAAACCAATGTTTTCGCGGGAATAAATAAATTATTTTCACACCAATGGAAACCGTTGCTTTCGCGGGAACAAACATTTTATTTTCACGCGAGTATAAACCAATGTTTTCGCGGGAATAAATAATTTATTTTCACGCGAATACAAACCAATGTTTTCGCGGGAATAAATAATTTATTTTCACGCGAATACAAACCAATGCTTTCGCGGGAATAAACATTTCATTTTCACGCGAATACAAACCAATGTTTTCGCGGGAATAAATAATTTATTTTCACGCGAATACAAACCAATGCTTTCGCGGGAATAAACATTTTATTTTCACGCGAATACAAACCAATGTTTTCGCGGGAATAAATAATTTTATTTTCACGCGAATGGAAACCATTGCTTTCGCGGGAATAAAAATTTTATTTTCACGCGAATACAAACCAATGCTTTCGCGGGAATATATACTTCATTTTCACGCGAATGGAAACCGTTGCTTTCGCGGGAATGAAATTTTTTATTTTCACGCGAATAAAACAGGGATATTTCACGCGAATAACACTATTCTGATAGAGTTTTCGCGTGAGTGTTTTTAATGGCTATAAGCTAAATGAGTAGGAGTGGCTTATACTATATAAGAACAGCTCTCTCTGCATAGAAATCATTCTCTCCAGCAATAAAACATCGACTACTACAGCTGATTTCATCAACTACTACAACTGATTCATCAACTGCTACAACTGATTTCATCAACTACTACAGCTGATTTCTTGGTGATAAGGTAAGAATTAATAGAAAAATTACTTAATAAAAGTTAAAATGTAATTATTTTACAACACTGTTTAATCATCATATACTAATACTTAACATTTTATTTTAGTTCATTATGAGTTCAAAAAGATACACAATCAAAGACTACCTTCCAAAGATATATCATAGCTATATTAAAGAAAATGTTGAAGTACAGGAAAAGATTGGATATCGCTTGACATTACAAGCTATATTATTATGTATGACACAGCATTTGCTAACTGTAGCTTCTTTACATGGAGAACTTTCACCGATACAATACCGACCATACACTACACATAAATACGTTGACAATTCAGTAGAAATATTTAAGCTTATGACTAAAAACAATTTTCAAACAGTTGTAAAAATGTCAAAAACTGTCAGTATTAATGATTACTTAAAGAAAATTCAAAGAAAAGTGTGGAATAAAGAGCTCACTCAAAAATTGATTTCAATACAATGGACTACTGAATTATTATATCATTTTCAATCAGATATATGTAGATACATACAAACGGATGAAAATCTCTCATCATCCATTTTTTCATTTGAAATGATATTGGAACTATTTCAAGCTTACAATATTTAATATGTTCTCTTTATGTATCCCTACTTATTATACAATAAATGTATATATTCACATATTGTTTCATTTTTAATCAATGTATTTATTCAATGTAGATGTATCTCCTCTCTCCTCTTTTCCTCTCTCCTTTCTCTCAAGATGCCATATGAGTTCGAGTTATCAAAACTTAAATGCCATACATTCAAAATCTAGTTGCCATATGAGTTCAAATCAAGTAAAAAAATAATCAAAACTCGAATGCCACTTAAATGCCATTCAAATGCCACTCAAGTACCCCTCAAGTAAAATACAATATAAACTCGGCGAATTCATCCAACGCCGTAACCCATTGCCTAAACTCCAAGATCTAATCCACAAAAAAACACTTGGTAGGGAGATCTGCTCATATATTACTACTAACAATTCCTATCTCTGAGAGGTTAGAGATATTGGGGTAGAAAACTTAGACATGATGATGAGAAGGCTATGGATTTTCCCGTTTAAGAACAAACCATTTTCGATGGCAATTTCAATTCGGAAAACTAAAACAACGCAATTTGTTTTTCAAAACGCAACCATCAGAAAGCTTTTGTCATGATGAGGAGGAGGAGGCTATGGTTTTACCCATTCAAGAACAAACCATTTTCGATGGCGACTTCAATTCTAAAAACGAATTAGAACTGAAGCATGTAGTATTACGTAATCATTTTTTTTTTAAAGAAGAACAATCCATTTTTGATAGCAACTTTAATTCTAAAAACTAAATCAATGTAACTTTTTTATTCTTTGTCTCCCATGAAATTGTTCAAAACGAATTAGAACTGAAGTATGTGGTATTACATGATAATTTTTTTAAAAAAACACATCAAAATCGACAAATTACTCCTCTAGATAGTTCAAGTTTACAATATTTGAGAATTAATCACAATAGAAACATTAAGCCTACTTGATAAAAAAGAATTTGACTGTTAAATTTAACTAATTGATTCAATGTTATTATTTGGATCTTTTGAAAATAAACATTTCAATGAAAACATCATATTTAGTCTTTGACACACTTGAAACCATTTTCCAGTAAATTTTACCAACAATATTTCAGAAATTTTTACTAGATATTTACAAAAAAAAATGAGGTATTTTGGTAAAATATTCTTTTATTACATTCCTTTTTAATTTTTTATGTTTTAAAACAGGGTTTTATTACAAATTTTTTTGTTGTTTCAACTTTTTAAAAAAATAATCATTATAATATACAGTTTTCGATATTATTTTAAAAAAATAAATATATATAGCGATTTTCACTTTATATTCTTTTATTCCATTCAATTTTCAATAATTTTTTGAGTGAGGATTTTATCCTACACCTTCCTTTTAAATTTTTTTTATTTTTTTAAAAAATAATCATTGAAATATATAGTTTTCGATATTATTTTAAAAACAATGTATATATATAGAGTTTTTCATGGTATTTGGGAAAATATTTTTTTATTTCATTCAATTTTTAATAATTTTTTGAGTGAGAGTGAGAATTTTATCCTACACAATCCTTTTAAATTTTTTATGTTTCAAAACAGAGCTTTATTACATTTTTTTGAACTTTTTAAAAAATAATCATTGAAATATATAGTTTTCGATATTTTTTGATTTTTTTGTACTTTTTAACTTTTTTAAAAACTGTCAAAAAATCACCAAATTACCTCTCTAGATGAATAAAATTTACTTTTAAAAAATAATCATTGAAATATACAGTTTTCGATATTTTTTGATTTTTTTTGTACTTTTTAACTTTTTTAAAAACTGTCAAAAAATCACCAAATTACCTCTCTAGATGAATAAAATTTACAAGTAAATAATTGTAATAGAAAATACCATATCTAGTTTTTACATTCATAAAACTGTTTTATAGTAAATTTTCTGTAATACAAACTACTATAGCTTACGATATCAATGGTTACAAAGTGCTTTTCTTGAACAATATCTTTCTCGATATTCTTCTGGTATATTATTAGACCCAGGGAGGAACTCTTGTATTCCGTATTCTCTGTGATCCAATAATTGACTAAAATACAAAAGTTATTCATTATATAAATAAATTTTACTCTTAGCTACATTAGATAGTTTACATTTTATATATAACAGGAAAATAACTCACTGAGTTACATCATTCAGCTCAATATTTCTTAGGGAAAGTTCTTTACTCTGTTTTCTTTTTACGATAAAATGGACTAAAATAAAAAATGATGTATTAGTATAGTATGATTAAAATTAATGTAAAATAAATATAAACTTTCGTTATTTTTTCAACTTCTATGTAAAAGAAATACACTGATTACACACGAAAAAGTCCTTTTTTATCATTTGGTGTGATTTTTTTTCAACTTCTAGCTAAAAAAATACACTGATTACACAAAAAACCCTTTTTTTTAATCCAAAATATATATAATTTAAAAATGTTTTACAAAAAAAATGTATATGAATTGATCATTTATGTGAAAAACTAAACATTTTTGTAAAATAATTATAACCTTTTGTTATTTTTTAAACTTTTATGTAAAAAATACACTGATTGCACAAAAAAGTCCTTTTTTTAATCCGAAATAGATATAATTTAAACATGTTTTACAAAAAATGTTTATGAATTGATCATTTATGTGAAAAACTAAACATTTTTGTAAAATAATTATACCCTTTTGTTATTTTTTTAACCTTTTATGTAAAAAAAATACACTGATTGCACAAAAAAAATCCTTTTTTAATCCGAAATAGCTATAATTTAAAAATGTTTTACAAAAAATGTTTATGAATTGATCATTTATGTGAAAAACTAAACATTTTTGCAAAATAATTATAACCTTTTGTTATTTTTTAAAACTTTTATGTAAAAAAATACACTGATTACACAAAAAAGTCCTTTTTTTAATCCGAAATAGATATAATTTAAAAATGTTTTACAAAAAAGGTTATGAGTTGATCATTTATGTGAAAAATTGAACATTTTTGTAAAATAATTATCACCTTTTGTTATTTTTCCAACTTTTATGTAAAAAAAACACTGATGATACAACAAAATCCTTTTTTAATTCGAAATATATATATATATAACTTAAAAATTTTTTACAAAAATGTTCACAAATTTATCATTTTAAGGGGTTTTTCATTGTAAGAATACACTAAATTTTCACAAATCAACTTTTTAAAATTATGGTAAAAATTAATAAAACTTACCTATAGTGATATGAATCCCTTGAGTTATAGATTAGCTTCTCGAGAGTTTGTTCTCCACAGTCTTCTTTTTCAGCATCATCGAAGTGATTGAGAAAATCCTCAGATTTTGGATTATCAGCCAGTTCCGAGGCTTGGACGAAGGCTTGATGAGCTGCGAGTACACTGATGTTGTAGAAAATTGAATTGTCTGCGTTTCGACTCAGACCCTTGAACAAAATCACTCCAAATCTCTCCGATGTCACAGCAGAAGCTATTTGATGAGGAATGCGCATATCTCCGATCAGTAATTCTTCATCTACAACACTTCTGTATTGAACTAGAAGAGTCTCTTCATTTCCATTCCATCGCCTGTCAGACTTTGTTATAACTTCAGGGTTTTGGAAACATATGACACTATCTGTTGGGAAATCCTGAAGATTAGCTACCTCGAAATAAGCATTGATTTGTCACATACTTTTTTCTGGTAATACATCAAATACATTCTTACACCTCAAAGTAGTTCCTGTTTCTGTAGCAGCACGAAAAATTGCTTTTCCAGTCTTTTCAACACCCATGTAGATCAAAACCAGTGGTCGTATTTGCGAAGCTTCATTGACAAGTAATCCCGCCGCTAATGGAATAGTGCTCTTCACTCTAACTACCTTTCCATCCTTTTTATAGTTGTATATGATGGTGCAGTTCGTTTCATCATGGAGCTCAACGGTTAACACCTGCATAACTGTAGGTATTGGTAAATCTTCAACTTTGACTATGTTTTCAATGTTTCTTCTGGAAGCTGGAGATAGAGTACTTAACAGAGAGGCGCTTTTGATGATGAGAGTTGCCAGAGTATTCAGACTGGCGCTTTGAAAGGGAATCGTAGTGCGTTGAAGAAGTACATTGTCATCAATCACCTTCTTGTCTTGTGAAGGTTTTGGTTCTTTATTCTTCAGTTGTTTTGATATGATTTGTGTCGACATTCTAAAAGATAAAGTAAAAATCCATGTTATGATTTCTTTTCCAAACCAATTTGAAGATATATATACATATATATATATTTACTCAATATCATACCACTGTTAGTATCTAAATCGATAAAAATTAAATTTATACTCAATCAAGTTGACTTACCTCCAAACAGAAAAGTCCTTCTAGCAGTTGTAGTAGATGATGTTGTAGTAGATCTTGCTCCTTCAGTTGCTAATGTCGAAGTGACTGCTTTCTGTGTAAAAACAGTGCTTCTTATATAGCTGAAATCATGCCATTTATCATAAGGTTAAATTAATGAAACATTGTTTCTACGGAAGAACACCAATGCTTTCGCGGGAATAAATAATTTATTTTCACGCGAATACAAACCAATGCTTTCGCGGGAATAAACATTTTATTTTCACGCGAATGGAAACTGTTGCTTTCGCGGGAATGAATACTTTATTTTCACGCGAATACAAACCAATGCTTTCGCGGGAATAAACATTTAATTTTCACGCGAATGGAAACTGTTGCTTTCGCGGGAATGAATACTTTATTTTCACGCGGATACAAACCAATGCTTTCGCGGGAATAGATAATTTATTTTCACGCGAATGGAAAGCGTTGCTTTCGCGGGAATGAAAATTTTATTTTCACGCGAATACAAAGCAATGCTTTCGCGGGAATCAATATTTTATTTTCACACGAATGGAAACAGATGCTTTCGCGGGAATAAATATTTTATTTTCACGCGAATACAAACCAATGTTTTCGCGGGAATAAATAATTTATTTTCACACGGATGGAAACCCTTGCTTTCGCGGGAATGAAAATTTTATTTTCCCGCGAATACAAACCAAAGCTTTCGCGGGAATCAAAACTTTATTTTCACACGAATGGAAACCGTTGCTTTCGCGGGAATCAATACTTTATTTTCACACGAATGGAAACCGTTGCTTTCGCGGGAATAAATATTTTATTTTCACGCGAATACAAACCAATGTTTTCGCGGGAATAAATAATTTATTTTCACACGGATAGAAACTGTTGTTTTCGCGGGAATAGAAATTTTATTTTCCCGCGAATACAAACCAAAGCTTTCGCGGGAATCAATACTTCATTTTCACGCGAATGGAAACCATTGCTTTCGCGGGAATAAATATTTTATTTTCACGCGAATACAAACCAATGTTTTCGCGGGAATAAATAATTTATTTTCACACGGATAGAAACTGTTGTTTTCGCGGGAATAGAAATTTTATTTTCCCGCGAATACAAACCAAAGCTTTCGCGGGAATCAATACTTCATTTTCACGCGAATGGAAACCATTGCTTTCGCGGGAATAAATATTTTATTTTCACGCGAATACAAACCAATGTTTTCGCGGGAATAAATAGTTTATTTTCACGCGAATGGAAACCGTTGCTTTCGCGGGAATAAATATTTTATTTTCACGCGAATACAAACCAATGTTTTCGCGGGAATAAATAGTTTATTTTCACGCGAATAGAAACCAATGCTTTCGCGGGAATAAAGAATTTATTTTCACGCGAACAGAAACCAATGCTTTCGCGGGAATAAAGAATTTATTTTCACGCGAATAGAAACCAATGCTTTCGCGGGAATAAATAAGCTATTTTCACGCGAATGAAAACCGTTGCTTTCGCGGGAATAAACAATTTATTTTCACGCGAATACAAACCAATGCTTTCGCGGGAATGAAAGATTTATTTTCACACATTCACCTATATAAGAGACAACGGTTTCAGACAGAAAGCATCCAGTTCAACAACAGTGAGCAAAGGAGCAACATCTATCTACTACATCTTCCATTGCAACTACTAAGAGTTCTCTCTTCATAAAGGTAAAACTTAAATTCAAATATTTCCGCTAGCTAACACAACTATCTGAAGGCTTTATGACATATCTATCTTTAAATTGGTTATAAAGAATTGAACCAATTTTTTTCTGTTTTTTTCAGAATGAATACTCAAGTCGTAGAAAGCCAACCATTGTATCTAAAGTCGGAATCTCAGCCTGATGAAAAGGTAAGAATTAATAAAAAATACTATTTAACACCTGTTGAACACCTTTAATTATTTTAGTTATCTAATTATCGCTTGTATTTTAGAACAATGCAACAACAAATCCAATCCACTTAAAGGACTTCCTTCCAGAAATGTATCATAACTATGTGATAAATAATGATGTTGTTGAAGAAAAAGCTGTAGAACGTTTGACATTTCAAGTTATAATATTCTGTATAACTCAACACATGATGAGTATGGGGATGTGTTGTAAGAAACGTGATATATCTACAGAACGTTTTGATGACATTATAAAAAACAGTTTCGAAATCGTTTTGTCAATGGTGAAAGTCGTTGATATTAATAATTTTTTAAAAGAAATTGAAAGAAGTGCTTGGAATCAAATAGTTTTCAAAAAATTATACAACATGACATGGAACAAAAAAACTTTTTATAAATTCAGAAAGCATATTTATAATTATGTCCAAATAGATAAAGCTCTATCCTCTTCTGTAGGTATTTTAGAATTAATGTTGGAAGCGTTTCATACATATTTATGAAAAATTTTTAGTTGTTTTTTATTATTTTACAATATTTTGTTCAAACTATTATATTTTATCTCTTACCAATTTAGATGTTAAAAGCGGTATAATATTAAGTAAATACATATATATATATTTGAATCCATCCTTTGTTGTCTGTCTCCACATCCCAATAGTTTAATAAGCACATTCTCAATCTACCATAACTCTATGATCTTAACTGCTTTTGGCATAAATACATATATATATATATATAAGACACTCTAAGTAATAAATACACTCTTAGCCACTCATGCAAATATTACCCTTTTATTTTTAGAATGTTATGGATACTCTTTCTGAAGAGCTCCTTAGCACAGATCCATATCCAACAGAAAATAAAATGAAAAACGGCAAAACAACTCCTAAGAGAAGGAAAACTGCTCCAAAAAAGCGAATAGTAAGGAAACGAAAACAAACAGTGAGAAAACAAACTACTTCCGTTGATAAGCAAACAATGGAGAACGCAGCTATAACTCATTTAACAGTTGAATGTCTCAACGAAAGGAGAGCTAGGGAATTAGAAAAGTCTAAAGGTTCTCAAGTGATTGACTCACCAAAAGTTCCGATTTGCAAAACATTTGAAGATCTTCCTATCCCAAGCATTATGCGAGTGACTGGTGTGATACATCCATCAAGTAAGGAGAAGTGTAGATATTCTCAAGTACACTACCATGAACCTTCAGATATAAATGAACTCGAACCCAAAATACTCCTCTGTCCAGTTGAAATAGCTAAAAACTTCAACTGTGATAATTACCCCCCTCCGTTTAACATTGTATATTTGGGTAGAAAGGGAAAACCAAAAAATAAAAACGTTCTTTGGTATGATGTCAGACGTGTTAGCAGACATCCTCTAAGCAAAAAGAAAGCTGAAGAGGAATCACTATATTTTAGTACATTGACTAAATGTCAGCTCAAACGCTTCTTGAACATCAACACCCTCAATAGTTTTCAACCCGGCGCTATTTTTCCTTACCAAGATGTTGTTGATAGATTCGTTCCTCATCGATTTAAAGGAGGGCAGTCGAATGTAATTTGTATCCGTTATAGCATTGAACAATGTGGAGAAACGCTGTTGAAGACGCTCGTCATACCAGACAAATATGCTTCAGAAGCTAACAAATATACTCCAGGTGTGATGATCTACAGAGGAAAAACAACCCACGGAAAATTTAAGACAGAATACGATCTTTCATTTTGCTCTCCATACTGTCTCGGTCGAATGTATTGGAAACAATATTGTGATCAAGCAAAGCACAACAAAACAATATTAGAAATTGATGATGATGATGAACTTGAAGATTTTCTATGTGGAGACTTTGATGATTTTGAGACAGGATATGTTGCTGAAAAAAAATGATGAGTGTTTTAGCGATGGATAGTCTCTAATTCAAAAAACAAGTTGGACAATGTGACTTGGTGAGCTATTTCCCTTTTCTATATAATGTAAACTATCCAATGTAACTAAAGCTATAATTCAATTTCATGTAATTATTTTAAATTTTTTCCCTACTTATTACACAATAAATGTATATATTCACATATTGTTTCATTTTTAATCACTGTATTTATTCAATGTAGATATATCTCCTCTCTCCTCTCTCCTCTTTTTATCTCTCCTCTCTCTCTCTCAACATACTCTCTCCTCTACCAAATACTCCTCTCTCCTCTCTTGCAGTTATTTCCCAAATACTGTAGATTTTAACCATCTAGAGGTCTAATTTGGTAATTTTCCAACATATTTTATAGCATTTAATATACTTATTATGTAATAAATGTATATTATTCAATGTAAATGTAAATATATCCATAAATATGTACATAATTATCCATATATACATAAATGTATAAAAAACTAAAAAAATCTCTCCTCTCTCTCCTCTCTCTTCTCTCCTCTCTCATCTCTCCTCCCTCCTCTCTCCAGAAGATTTTCCCTACTTATTATGTAATCAGGTATATAATCATATAATTTTCATTTTTGATCAATATATTTGTTCAATGTAGATATATCTCCTCTCTCTATGTAGATATAAATATAGCCATAAATATGTACATAACTAACCATATATACATGAATGTATAGAAAACTAAAAAATCTCTCTCCTCTCTCTCCTCTCTCATCTCCCATCTCTCCTCTCTCCTCTCCCCTCTCTCTCAAGATACCATATGAGTTCGAGTTATGTAAAAAAGTTATCAAAACTTGAATGCCATACATTCAAAATCTATATGCCATATAAGTTCAAATTAAGTAAAAAACTAATCAAAACTCAAATGCCACTCAAATGCCACTCAAGTACCCCTCAAGTAAAATACAATATAAACTCGGCGAATTCATCCAACGCCGTAACCCATTGTCTCAACTCCAAGATCAGATCCACAAAAAAACACTTGGTAGGGAGATCTGCTCATATATTACTACTTGCATGTTCCTATTGCCCCAACCTGGGAGGGAGTTGTGGAATATTTTTTAACTTGACTATGTGTATGTTGTTTGTGATAGTCGCCTGAAAAGAAGGTGTATTATATTATTATATCATGGATATCATTGTTGGTTTGTAAACTAAAAAGTTTATTGTTTACAGAGTACTTGTTTATTAATTTATCTGTACTCAAAACCTAACTATCAGCTGTGATGAAAATGGGATGCCCCCCCCCCCCCCCTCCCTCCCAGTGAAATTAGTGAAAATCCAA
Organism: Cryptosula pallasiana; assembly: GCA_945261195.1. Lineage (NCBI taxonomy): Eukaryota > Metazoa > Bryozoa > Gymnolaemata > Cheilostomatida > Cryptosulidae > Cryptosula > Cryptosula pallasiana. Next base: position 64,864 of record CALYOO010000179.1, read on the forward strand.
TTGCTTGTAGAATACATGAAAAGACCATAACCATGTGATATTTTGTCAGGTCTGATTCTTTTTTTTCATTTTAGAGACAGCCTGAAGGCAGAACTCCCAAGGTGCCTGATGTGAGTTGAGTTAGCAACTCATTTTATGTATGCATGGGAATACCTGCGAATCTGTTGATGTCATACAATGTGTAATAGTCTGCCATCTTTGAAATTTTATATACAGACACTCTTATAGGCAGAATTATTTTAATTATATTGGAATGCGGTGTTGAATTTACTGACATTTTAATATTTAATATCCATGTCTTTTAATCATAGCCAATAATGGCAATGAAAATGCAATATTGTATGACTGCCGTGAAAGTGTGGCTGTTGGTATGCTGCATATCTTTTTGTCATTTTAGATCATCCAGCACTGCTTCCAAAATTTTGAAGAGGGCAAACCACCATGTTACAAACGCAGTGCCAAATGCAAAACCTGCGGGCAGGTCAAATGTGACACATATCCATCCTCAAGCAACTTCACCAGGCATGTGCGTGAAATGCATTCAGATACGTGAGTAGATTGGTTCTCTGTACCTAGTATTCAACAAATCAGCAGAAACAAAATAATCATGTTGGAGAGTTTCCCACACTGCAAGTTTTTGAAAACCTCAAACAGATCAAATGATGTGCTTGGGGGTTTCTAGTAAAATCTGGCTTTGCAGCAATGTCTTTTTTATTATGGCCAAAAAGCTTACTTTATGTGAGCAAGTGGTTTGTCTGCTTGTCTTTTTTCAAATGAATAATTCGTCTGGTAGTTGTATTATGCCTTTTTGTATTTTTACATAAATACTGTACAACTCTTTGCTGTCATTGTTTTCTCAGGGACACAACATCAGAGATTATGATCGGTAAGATTTGTAGATAGTGCTAACAAGTAATGCATGTGCAATAGATATGCTATCACCTAACATGGGTTTGATTGGTGTGAGATCACATTCTCTAGATTTCCATGCGTCGAAGTTTTGAAGGAGTTTTGAACAACGGATTGTTAAAATCTTCGAAGTTTTGATTTGCCGAACTTCCATTACACGAATTGAAACGATAACGTTGTGAGAAAAATATTGTTTTTACAAGTGCATGTTGTCACCAAATTGTTTACATTTCAAATCTTGCGGTCTAAAATTAATTACTAACACAGATGATGAGTGTTTTATGACCTATCAACCGGTGAATGCATGGCTTTTCAAAGCCAACTTAACCTTATAATAAATAAGTAGTCGTTAGTTGTCAAACTCTGATATAAATAAGTAATAATGATTATTGTTTATTTATTATTACAATGCCATTGATTATTATTTTTTTTATTATTTATTAACATGATGCTGAGGACTTTATATTTTCTCAAGATTATTTTCATGACGGAAGGATGTTGAAATTAAACATATTTATTTCTGTTGATTCTCACTAATGTTAATAGTTTATGATCTTGAAAACTACGAAGTTTTCAACTTCCGTGATCCTACTGTCATACGTTCGTAGTTTTAAATCTTTGAAGAATTGAAAAATTCCACCCTCAAGATCGACACAGTGAAAAGTTCGAAGGTTTGAAAACTTCGAATTTTTCATGAACTTCCAGCCTTCGAAGATTTAAAAAGCCCAAAAATCGTCAAAACTTTGACTCATGGAAATCTAATGATTGTATGTGTGTTCATAAAATCCTGTCCTTTCCCAAAACCTCACTGATTTCTCCCCAATATTTTCTAAACAATTCAGATTAGAATTTTTCACAGAATGAAATATGGGGGGTTGTTTTATTTGTTTTAGCTATCGTGGGTACATGGCGGCAGTCAAGGAAGCGAAACAAAAGGAGACTCTGGATCTGTTCGCAATTCCAGATAATCTTCTATCAAAAAAAGACCCCAAGCAGATTACTCTCAGAAGGGCGATAATAGATTACGTCATAGACTGTGCAGTGCCCATGTCTCATGTGGAGCGGCCTTCTTTTAGGAATATGATCTCAACTGCGGAGAGGAAATTCAATCACATATCTAGGTTAGTTAGTTCCAAAGATTCTTTATGCTTGGTTATTGCACATTCCGCCCATGCTTTTAAGAGCAATAGTTCGCCAGTGATGGAAAGTTTTTCCATGTGATACAAACATAAGTTCCAAATTTTCCTACATGGGAGTTTCTTCCCCTCAACTGCAATTGCAATGTAGGAAATGAATCAAACTAATATAATCTCTACAGAAAGGGTCGCTGGCTGTCTGTGTGCTGCATTGTATAAGATGTGCTGTGCGAGGAGACACGTACATATGTTCAAGTATTTTTATAATAATTTGCTATTTTACTATAGAGGTACTGTGAGAAGTGACATTGTAAAAAGACATGGTGAGCAGCTTAGGGCAGTTGAGGATACTTTGCGCACAACAGAGAATATTGCTCTCACAGTAGACATATGGTCTGACCGAAGGATCCGCTCATACATGGGCATAACAGCACACTTCATAGAAGCTGGACAGCTGACTAGTGCCATTCTATGCTGTCAGCAATTCCACGGTAAGTATCAATGTTTTATTTCTGCTTGAAAATCTAGTTGTAGTGTTGTGTGTTGGCAGTAAAGAGACTTGTGTTGCCGAGAAATTTGTTTCAAATGTGAAGCTCTGCATTAAAATTAAATTAGGCTGAATGATTTGCAAGCTTCTGAAGTCCATCCTTAGTTTCCACTTATAGGAGCCAGGATGATGTGTATGCCCATGGTGTTTTTTTTGGAGTAAATAATTGTCCTACACCTAGTAGTGAGTGCATGGGCTCAAAGACTATCATAGTGTTCGGCGATAGTTACTCAATAAACCATGAAGTTAAACCTTAGAATGATTGATCCTTGGTGAGAAAAACTAAACCACCCAACCATAGTTTGATGTGTATCTACATTAATTGTACATATAGGTGAGCACACCGGTGTGAACATAAAGACTGGCTTTGACGAGGTGCTTCATAAGTACGGGATTACAGATAAAGTCTCTTATGTCATCAGTGACAACGCCAAAAATATGGTCAAAGCTTTCTCGGTGCCTCTGCTACAAACTGAGGAGCCAACTGACGAGGAAGGTAGTACTTTTTGAACAGTGCTCTAAATAAATCTGAGTTAGAATAATCGATTGTAATAAGTGGCTGGAGTCTGGTTGGCTGCTTTATTTTTAGCAGAAGCTGGGCTCCATTATTCCTAAAGCTGAGAGAAAAATTAACTGCAAAGCAAAATTGGGTATTAATACACAGCATGTAGTACCCAGATGCAATCTCGTACAATCTGCTGCTGGCAAAAATCTCATGAAATTGATCAATTGTCCCTGCTGCTCAGTATATTATATTATTATATACGCACACGCATGTTGTTATTTTACTCTCAAGTGTCTCTGCCGGACAATGAGGACTTATTTGAGGACACGGAGGACTTGGTGGTGAGCACAGTCATAGATTTCCAAGCATACCATCTGAGGTGCTTTGCCCATTCTCTACAACTGTGTGTCGCTGATGGACTAAAAGAAACCAGGAACATAAACCAGACCCTAGCCAAGTGCTGCAAATTGGCCAGCTCACTCCACCAATCGACTCACTTTGTGGTATGCAACCAAATGTCATTCATCAAAAAATCCATCACAATAATCACCTTATATAACTGTATTCTGTGAAAATTATTCCCATATGCTTTGTCAAGCAGAGCACAATGGCTTCTTTGATTTAGAAATAATGACATTATGCCACTGATATTTCCATAGAATTACCTTTTCTTTTTAATCATGTGTCTATTGCTGACCCATGAGTAGATTGACCAATGATGCCAAACATTAATTGATCCCACAGTAAAATATATGTCACAGTCAGCATGCCAATTTACCATTATTACTTGTTAGTCGGTGGTCGGGCACCACATAGATATCGCTATACCTTTGATAGATGTAGATATTGTGAATGATAATCAATGCCCTTGATAGAAATACTTGCCCATAGAATTTGTATACCAATTATTTACTCTCTTTTCTTACCACCTGCTTATTTGGTGGTTGCAGCAATTTGATTGACTTTGGGTATTCCAATCGATATGATAATAATAATAATGACACTACTCAATTCCACCCAGTAATTGGGTCCTAGCTCTCAGCGGGCTTAAAGCATTTCACCCATAATTATTTCGTGCCCAGCTGTGCTTTTACAGAATAAATGTTGATCTCTGATCCATGTACCTTTATATGGATGTTTTGCTCTTGTTTTCCAGAATGCCTTTCAGAAGGAGTTTGGACATGTATATTCAATCCCTCAACCCAACTCAACCAGATGGAACAGCACTCTGACGCACATACGAGCTATCCTTAAGCTTGACCAGGGCAAACTGGCCAGGGCTCTCAAAGACAGTGACAAGGGAAACCTTGTCCTATCAGCCAAAGACCTCTCAATACTAGATGAGCTGATCACTCTACTGGATCCTTTTATGGAAGCTACCAATGCCACCCAGGGTGATAAAGTAAGGGACTCCCAACTCTCAGACTCAACTCCTTCAAATCAGTAATTGATCCACCCGGAAAATACTGAACTAATTCAGACCAATTTCAGTGATCCGGGTTTTATTCAGCAAGTTTTGCTTGTTCACCTCATATCTACGAAAACTCTATTTCAGTGTTTAGAACACTGAATGCATTTTCTTTTGCAGCAAATTACTATCAGCTATGTAGCACCATGTGTGCTGCAGCTTCGAGCACACCTGGAGTCTGACCGTCTGAGAATACCCTACTGTACTAAGCTTAGAGGCGCCCTTACTGCATCCCTTGGAACCAGGTTTAAGGGTATTTTTGATATAGTATCGTGCATCGGACCTGATAGCAAGGTATGTATTATGAGGAACAGATTAACTGCAATTATGAAGGAGTAAGGACATGGAAGCAAGCGCATTAAAATGTCAAGTTTGATAATTTGCGGAGCTGATTTCAGAAATTTCTTATCGAGATCTCGTTTGAAATAAATGTCAGGAATAGAGGTGTGATCTAAGCAACTGTTCTATTTGCTGGAAAAAGCTGGCATATTTCATTACAAATTGCATGTACGATGTACGTCTACTCATCACAATGTATCTGTGTTTGCAGGACCCATTCTCTCATGAAATATACTCAGTGGCTCTCCTGTTAGACCCAAGCTTCGGGCCTAAGTTCTTGGACTTTAGAACGGATAGTGAGCTCAGAGTCATAGTCAATGACAGGTTGAGAGGTGAGTTGAAAATTCAATGGGATGCATCAGGTAGGAGTTTTCTTAACTGGATTATACCATTACAATAAGATGGAATTAAGTTCATATCTCACAACTTCATGTTTTGCACGAGGATTGCATAAACTATAATCTATATGAAGGAGTATTGATAGCAGTACACTTGACATGATGCAGCAGCACTATACTCAGTAGTGGGTGCAAACCTCGTGTAAAATGTGATGTCATTAAATATGCATTTATTCAGCCCTGCATTTATTGCAATATGAGTAATGCTGTAATCCAGTGATGACAATTCCTACCTAAATACTCTCCCCCCCCCCCCCCACCCTTATTGAGCCTGCCCTGCCCGCTGACATTCCAAGCGTTGAGCCTATGTGTTAACTTGAGTGCACAAGTGGTAGTAATGAACTAATTCATCAGTGGTAGTAGGGAGAAACGAATGCAAATATTGCAATTGTAGCTAATTCATGTTGACAGCTACATGCATATTATAAAACAAAATTGTAAAATTTGAAGATGATAAAACTGCCCCCATTCTGAGTTCTGCTGTTAAGCTGACAGCATCTTCATTGACTCACAGGTGTGTTGGCTGGAGCTCTGGAGACGATTGAGTGTTTGGAGGAGGAAGATGATGATGTATCCCAGAGGCCGGTCACCTCAGGCCTGTTCTCCGACTGGGAACAGGAAGGGAGATATACATCTGGCAGAGCGCAGGCTGATGAAGTGGGAGATTACTTCCGTAATCCCCCCAACACTACTGATGCCATCAAGTACTGGGTAATCACAACAATGATAGCGATAACATAAAGTAGAGTGTCATTCCTATAGTGATTGGTGCCCTTGGAACAAGGCAGACTATTAAAGTTGGATAGTACTTGTGGGGTACAGAAACTATTGCAGTACTCCATATTAGTCTGGTTGCTCTAGACTGTGCGCATTTTTATAATAATTTTCAGATAAACATTGCAGGATAACAACTTCCAAGCGGTACACACCACCATCATCCTTATTATTATGGAGTAAAGTACATCATACAGTCTTCCTTGGTACTAAGAACTAGGGTGGTTTGCGCTTCTAGGCTGTTTCTATGCTATGAGTTTTGATTCAGCGATGAAATACACTGATCGGGCATGTTAATAAGATTCCAATGCAATTTTAACGGGAATTCCCAGACATGCCCGAAAATGCTTTAATTAACCATGTATAAAACCGCCTGTACATCTAGTGATTACTAAGCGATTTCCTTAGAGATTGCGTGATTTTCCAACTTTTGTTTACGGCAAAATCGCTAAGCAATCGGTAGCATTTTATTTGAGGTTATCGCTAGGTTTTGATCAAGATCAAAAAATCACTAGTTGATTCCTTGATCAACCAATCACAACGCACAAATGCTTTATCCTTGTTTCTAATAGCGTCGCGTCATATGCAGCGCTCCGATCTACTAACAATCCTATAATAAATTGAAGGTTATCCTTTGTAACAGCGAGTTTGACCTGAATTGCTGAAGAATGGGTAGTAGTGAAAAGTTGCACAATTTCGAGGAGGGACTTTCCCTATCGCTAAACAAAATCGCAATATGTACATGAAGCATAAATATAATTAAGAATGCATTGTGGGATACTCTTTTACATGCCCCTTTCCACTTTTTAATCATTAATGTTATTTGTCATTTGAAACTGTGAGCTAGTTTTGCATATATTCCTTACATTAATAATGGGTATCTACAGCAGCTCCATCAAGAGATTAATTGCATTAGATAGGGCATGTGATATAGTATCCGGTGGTGCCCCATTGTATTCTGAAAGAGATGACATAAATATCATGACGAGAAATTGTGACCTGTTCTGCCTGAAAATTCCAGTCAATCTGTTATTGCATTGTGTGGACAGGCAGTGATGGGATTCATTCTCGTACGACCTGTTGTATCATCTGGTGTCAGGCCACCAGATCATGTTTTTTCATTATAAGGTACATGATTATTGATATTATTATTTACAGACAAGCAGAGAAAATACGCGTATGGGACGCCTTGCTCTTCGGGTGCTGTGCTGCCCAGCCACGTCAGCCCCTGTGGAGCGAGTGTTCAGCTCGGGCGGGATCATCTTCAGTAACAGGAGACGGGCCATGGCACCAGAACTGCTGGAGAAAATGGTTTTTCTTAAATGCAATCGTGGGGGTGTTAACTGAGTGGCCCTTGCAGTAATTGTTAGCCATACAGATATAATCTGTATGGCTATTGTTTTAGTAGGTTTTATTAGCCATACAGATATAATCTGTATGGCTATTGTTTTAGTAGGTTTTATTAGCCATACAGATATAATCTGTATGGCTATTGTTTTAGTAGGTTTTATTATTATTATTATTATTATTATTTTTCTTTCGCGAACTTTCTTCTTCTATAACTACAGATTCGCTGATCGGAACTCTCTAAAAAATAGTTGGTTACGTAGGGACACATCTAAAATTTTATGAAAGTATTTTTCTCGAGTTAAGAAAGTAACGGTGTCACAGCTATTCCACTTTCCGCAAGCCTCTTCAACAGCTATTTTTGTTCAATAAATGCTAAATAGCTCTGTCACTTTTCATCAAAACTGCATGATTGTTATATGGGGGTGTGCAGCTATGGTATATGTACACAGGCATCAACAGTTTTCAATAGTAAGTTTACAAGTTTTTCAAGGAGAGGCAATTTTTAATGATTTTGAGAAAATTTGAACTTTTTTGCTGGAAGAAATTCCAATTTAAACTGTTGAAATTACAGGTAGATATGGCGTGTTTTCTCACAGGAGGGGCCTATTAGGACGTTATGTCATGACACAACGTTGTTGAGTGAACTGCAGTTTGATCAAGGACGTTGCGTCATGACACACCGTCATAGTCTGCTGGAAGAAATTCCAATATAAACTGTTGGAATACAAGTAGATATGGCAGGTTTTCTCACAGGAGAGGCCTATTAGGACTTTAAGTCATGACACGACGTCTTTAAGCAAGCAGCAGTTTGATCAACAACGTTGTGAACTGAGCTGCGTAATGACACAACGTCATAGTCTGCTCAAACGAATAGAGACATTTGCATTGAGTAACTTACTTGGAATGTTGCCAAGTGCATGTGTACTTTGACAGACCATTTAGAGAGTTGCCTGCCACCTCGGAGAAGACAACTCCGAACGAAACACTTATATTGCTATTTAACTTTCGAACCGTTTGTTGCAAGTCACTAAAACTTTTTTTAATCAAAGCCATGTGTGCATGTTTTACAGCCAATAATGCCGCATACAATGGTTTCACACCACTACACGCTCTTCCATTTAGACTCAAAGAAATACCAGTTTTTATTGGTTCTTACGTTGATCATAACCGATCTTGGAAGACACATTGGTTAAGTCACATTGACTAACATTCCGAAAAAATAATGAACAGTAGTAATATATGAGCAGAACAGGGTTGTTTATGTTTTTGAATGTTAAACATTCTACAGAGAGGACAACTCTTAGGTTGCATGTAAATAAATCATCAAATTGCGCAGCTTCTCTCATCAAAATATTATGTTCTGTCACTATAGTAACTGCCTGAAACTTTGAAAGTTTTGTTGAGAGGGTAACTCCTAAAATAAACCAGTTTCCGTCTTGACAAGGGAAGTTAGTCGTGTAAAAACAACTGGATGCGTTCATAATCATTCAAACCATGAGCTGTTTACTTGGAAAGCTGCCAAATTGTTTTGCATCATGTAATTTCATTAATAGCTGCGTTTTCCATCAGATACCGAGAGGATAACTCCTCAAAAATCACATTTTTCTCCATAACTTTCGAACCGTAAGTCGAAAATGGATCATTTTTTTTTCGTCAGACTGAGCATCTGTATGGCTTTTAATTTTTCTACAGAAAAAATAATCTTTTCTAGTTATTATTATTATTATTATTATTTTTCTTTCGCGAACTTTCTTCTTCTATAACTACAGATTCGCTGATCGGAACTCTCTAAAAAACAGTTCGTTACGTAGGGACACATCTGAAATTTTATGAAAGTATTTTTCTCGAGTTAAGAAAGTCACAGTGTCACAGCTATTCCACTTTCCGCAAGCCTCTTCAACAGCCATTTTTGTTCAATAAATGCTAAATAGCTCTGTCACTTTTCATCAAAACTGCATGATTTTTATGTGAGGGTGTGCAGCTATGGTAGATGTACACAGGCATCAAAAGTTTTCAATAGTAAGTTTACAAGTTTTTCAAGGAGAGGCAATTTTTAATGATTTTGAGAAAATTTGAACTTTTTTGCTGGAAGAAATTCCAATCTTAACTGTGGAAATACAAGCAGATATGGCGTGTTTTCTCACAGGAGGGGCCTATTAGGACGTTATGTCATGACACGACGTTGTTGAGTGAACTGCAGTTTGATCAACAACGTCGCGTCATGACACAACGTCATAGTCTGCTGTAAGAAATTCCAAGATAAACTGTTGGAATACAAGTATATATGGCAGGTTTTCTCACAGGAGAGGCCTATTAGGACTTTAAGTCATGACACGACGTATTTAAGCAAGCAGCAGTTTGATCAACAACGTTGTGAACTGAGCTGCGTAATGACACAACGTCATAGTCTGCTCAAACGAATAGAGACATTTGCATTGAGTAACTTACTTGGAATGTTGCCAAGTGCATGTGTACTTTGACAGACCATTTAGAGAGTTGCCTGCCACCTCGGAGAAGACAACTCCGAACGAAACACTTATATTGCTCTTTAACTTTTGAACCGTTTGTCGCAAGTCACTAAAACTTTTTTTAATCAAAGCCATGTGTGCATGTTTTACAGCCAATAATGCCGCATACAATGGTTTCACACCACTACACGCTCTTCCATGAAAACTCAAAGCAATACCAGTTTTTATTGGTTCTTATGTTGATCATAACGGATCTTGGAAGACACATTGATTCAGTCACATCGACTAACATTCCGCAAAAAGTAATGAATGAACAGTAGTAATATATGAGCAGAACAGGGTTGTTTATGTTTTTGAATGTTAAACATTCTACAGAGAGGACAACTCCTAAGTTATATGTACGTATATCATCAAATTGCGCAGCTTTTCTCATCTAAATGTTATGTTCTGCCACTATAGTAACTGCCTAAAAACTTTGAAAGTTTTGTTGAGAGGGTAACTCCTAAAATGAACCAGTTTCCGTCTTGACAAGGAAAGTTAGTCGTATAAAGACAACTTGATGCAATCATAAGTACTCAAGCCATGAGCTGCTTACTTGGAAAGCTGCCAAGTTTCTTTGAATCATGTAATTTCATCAATAGCTGTGTTTTAAATCAGATACCGAGAGGATAACTCCTTAAAATATGCATTTTTCTCCATTACTTTTGAACTGTAAGTCGAATTTGAACAAATTTTTTTTCGTTGAACCGTGCATCTGTATGGCTTTTATTTTCTCTACAGAGAAAACATTTTAGTCTAGTTATTATTATTATTATTATTTTTCTTTCGCGAACTTTCTTCTTCTATAACTACAGATTCGCTGATCGGAACTCTCTAAAAAATAGTTGGTTACGTAGGGACACATCTGAAATTTTATGAAAGTATTTTTCTCGAGTTAAGAAAGTAACGGTGTCACAGCTATTCCACTTTCCGCAAGCCTCTTCAACAGCTATTTTTGTTCAATAAATGCTAAATAGATCTGTCACTTTTCATCAAAACTGCATGATTTTTATATGTGGGTTTGCAGCTATGGTATATGTACACAGGCATCAACAGTTTTCAATAGTAAGTTTACAAGTTTTTCAAGGAGAGGCAATTTTTAATGATTTTGAGAAAATTTGAACTTTTTTGCTGGAAGAAATTCCAATTTAAACTGTTGAAATTACAGGTAGATATGGCGTGTTTTCTCACAGGAGGGGCCTATTAGGACGTTATGTCATGACACGACGTTGTTGAGTGAACTGCAGTTTGATCAAGGACGTTGCGTCATGACACACCGTCATAGTCTGCTGGAAGAAATTCCAATATAAACTGTTGGAATACAAGTAGATATGGCAGGTTTTCTCACAGGAGAGGCCTATTAGGACTTTAAGTCATGACACGACGTCTTTAAGCAAGCAGCAGTTTGATCAACGTCGTTGTGAAGTGAGCTGTGTAATGACACAACGTCATAGTCTGCTCAAACGAATAGAGCCATGAGCATTGAGTAACCTACTTGGAATGTTGCCAAGTGCATGAGTACTTTGACATACCATTTAGAGAGTTGCCTGCCATCTCGGGGAAGATAACTCCGAACAAAACACTTATATTGCTCTTTAACTTTTGAACCGTTTGTCGCAAGTCACTAAAACTTTTTTTAATCAAAGCCATGTGTGCATGTTTTACAGCCAATAATGCCGCATACAATGGTTTCACACCACAACACGCTCTTCCATTTAAACTCAAAGAAATACCAGTTTTTATTGGTTCTTACGTTGATCATAACCGATCTTGGAAGACACATTGATTAAGTCACATTGACTAACATTCCGAAAAAATATTGAACAGTAGTAATATATGAGCAGAACAGGGTTGTTTATGTTTTTGAATGTTAAACATTCTACAGAGAGGACAACTCTTAGGTTGCATGTAAATATATCATCAAATTGCGCAGCTTCTCTCATCAAAATATTATGTTCTGTCACTATAGTAACTGCCTGAAACTTTGAAAGTTTTGTTGAGAGGGTAACTCCTAAAATAAACCAGTTTCCGTCTTGACAAGGGAAGTTAGTCGTGTAAAAACAACTGGATGCGTTCATAATCATTCAAACCATGAGCTGTTTACTTGGAAAGCTGCCAAATTGTTTTGCATCATGTAATTTCATTAATAGCTGCGTTTTCCATCAGATACCGAGAGGATAACTCCTCAAAAATTGCATTTTTCTCCATAACTTTCGAACCGTAAGTCGAAAATGAATCATTTTTTTTTCGTCAGACTGAGCATCTGTATGGCTTTGAATTTTTCTACAGAAAAAATAATCTTTTCTAGTCTTATTATTATTTTTCTTTCGCCGCATTCTAACCACTAGATTTCAGTTTCTGTCTTCTTCTATAACTACAGATTCGCTGATCAAAACTCTTTAAAAATTAGTTGGTTACGTAGGGGCACATCTGGAGATTAACGAAATATTTTTTTTCAAGTTAAAAAAGTTACCACGTCACAGCTATTCCACTTTTCGCACGCTTCTTCAACAGTCCTTTTCGTTCAATAAATGCTGAATAACTCTATCACTTTTCATCAAAACTGCATGATATTTATATGAGGGTGTGCGGCTATGACAGCTGTACAAAGGCATAGAAAGTTTTCAATACCAAGTTTACAAGGTTTTCAAGGAGTGGCAATTTTTAGTGATTTTCAGAAAATTTGAACTTTTTTGCTGGAAGAAATTCCAATCTAAACTGTTGAAATACAAGTAGATATGGCATGTTTTCCCACAGAAGGAGCCTATTACGACGTTATGTCATGACACGACGTTGTTGAGTGAACTGCAGTTTGATCAACAACGTCGCGTCATGACACAACGTCATAGTCTGCTGGAAGAAATTCCAATATAAACTGTTGGAATACAAGTAGATATGGCAGGTTTTCTCACAGGAGAGGCCTATTAGGACTTTAAGTCCTGACACGACGTTTTTAAGCAAGCAGCAGTTTGATCAACAACGTTGTGAACTGAGCTGCGTAATGACACAACGTCATAGTCTGCTCAAACGAATAGAGGCATTAGCATTGAGTAACTTACTTGGAATGTTGCCAAGTGCATGTGTACTTTGACAGACCATTTAGAGAGTTGTCTGCCACCTCGGAGAAGACAACTCCGAACGAAACACTTATATTGCTCTTTAACTTTTGAACCGTTTGTCGCAAGTCACTAAAACTTTTTTTAATCAAAGCCATGTGTGCATGTTTTACAGCCAATAATGCCGCATACAATGGTTTCACACCACTACACGCTCTTCCATGAAAACGCAAAGCAATACCAGTTTTTATTGGTTCTTACGTTGTTCATAACCGATCTTGGAAGACACATTGATTCAGTCACATTGATTAACATTCCGAAAAAAATGAACAGTAGTAATATATGAGCAGAACTGGGTTGCTTATGTTTTTGGATGTTAAACATTATACAGAGAGGACAACTTTTAAGTTATATGTGCATTTATCGTCAATATGCACAGCTTGTCTGATCTAAATGTTATATTCTGTCACTACAGTAATTGCCTAAAAACTTTGAAAGATTTGTTGAGAGGGTAACTCCTAAAATAAACCATTTTCCGTCTTGACAAGGGAAGTTAGTTGTATAAAGACAACTTGATGCAATCATAAATACTCAAACCATAAGCTGCTTACTTGGAAAGCTGCCAAATTACTTGGCATCATGTAATTTCATTAATAGCTGCGTTTTAAATCAGATACCGAGAGGATAATTCCTCAAAATATGCATTTTTCTCCATAAATTTTGAACCGTAAGTCGAATTTGAACAATTTTTTTTTTGTCGAACCGTGCATCTGTATGGCTTTTATTTTCTCTACAGAGAAAACATTTTAGTCTAGTTATGTATGTAATTAAATATAAGCAGCATGTAAAACGTTGGACTTATTTATTTGATCACCAGGAATAGACTCACAGTGAGCCATGTATGATTGATTGGTAACAAACAGGAATTGTATTAAAAATGATTAAAAAAAAAATTGTAATAACAATATATATAATACAGTATTATATATATTATTATTAGCCATACAGATATAATCTGTATGGCTATTGTTTTAGTAGGTTTTATTATTATTATTATTATTATTATTTTTCTTTCGCGAACTTTCTTCTTCTATAACTACAGATTCGCTGATCGGAACTCTCTAAAAAATAGTTGGTTACGTAGGGACACATCTAAAATTTTATGAAAGTATTTTTCTCGAGTTAAGAAAGTAACGGTGTCACAGCTATTCCACTTTCCGCAAGCCTCTTCAACAGCTATTTTTGTTCAATAAATGCTAAATAGCTCTGTCACTTTTCATCAAAACTGCATGATTGTTATATGGGGGTGTGCAGCTATGGTATATGTACACAGGCATCAACAGTTTTCAATAGTAAGTTTACAAGTTTTTCAAGGAGAGGCAATTTTTAATGATTTTGAGAAAATTTGAACTTTTTTGCTGGAAGAAATTCCAATTTAAACTGTTGAAATTACAGGTAGATATGGCGTGTTTTCTCACAGGAGGGGCCTATTAGGACGTTATGTCATGACACAACGTTGTTGAGTGAACTGCAGTTTGATCAAGGACGTTGCGTCATGACACACCGTCATAGTCTGCTGGAAGAAATTCCAATATAAACTGTTGGAATACAAGTAGATATGGCAGGTTTTCTCACAGGAGAGGCCTATTAGGACTTTAAGTCATGACACGACGTCTTTAAGCAAGCAGCAGTTTGATCAACAACGTTGTGAACTGAGCTGCGTAATGACACAACGTCATAGTCTGCTCAAACGAATAGAGACATTTGCATTGAGTAACTTACTTGGAATGTTGCCAAGTGCATGTGTACTTTGACAGACCATTTAGAGAGTTGCCTGCCACCTCGGAGAAGACAACTCCGAACGAAACACTTATATTGCTATTTAACTTTCGAACCGTTTGTTGCAAGTCACTAAAACTTTTTTTAATCAAAGCCATGTGTGCATGTTTTACAGCCAATAATGCCGCATACAATGGTTTCACACCACTACACGCTCTTCCATTTAGACTCAAAGAAATACCAGTTTTTATTGGTTCTTACGTTGATCATAACCGATCTTGGAAGACACATTGGTTAAGTCACATTGACTAACATTCCGAAAAAATAATGAACAGTAGTAATATATGAGCAGAACAGGGTTGTTTATGTTTTTGAATGTTAAACATTCTACAGAGAGGACAACTCTTAGGTTGCATGTAAATAAATCATCAAATTGCGCAGCTTCTCTCATCAAAATATTATGTTCTGTCACTATAGTAACTGCCTGAAACTTTGAAAGTTTTGTTGAGAGGGTAACTCCTAAAATAAACCAGTTTCCGTCTTGACAAGGGAAGTTAGTCGTGTAAAAACAACTGGATGCGTTCATAATCATTCAAACCATGAGCTGTTTACTTGGAAAGCTGCCAAATTGTTTTGCATCATGTAATTTCATTAATAGCTGCGTTTTCCATCAGATACCGAGAGGATAACTCCTCAAAAATCACATTTTTCTCCATAACTTTCGAACCGTAAGTCGAAAATGGATCATTTTTTTTTCGTCAGACTGAGCATCTGTATGGCTTTTAATTTTTCTACAGAAAAAATAATCTTTTCTAGTTATAATTTTTTTTTACTCATTTTTAATACAATTCCTGTTTGTTACCAATCATACATGGCTCACTGTGGAATAGACTGACTATAATAGTAGTATGTATGTAGTAATAGTGCAAAGATATTGCATGAGCTAATGTAAGAAAGGAAGTGATATGAGTCATACACAGTAGAAGGCCACCAGCCTATTATATATGAATTGTTGCTGTAACATAACAAGTTGTCAATACATGTCATTCCTCCCACGCAGGTTAAGGAGTGTATCGATCAGGCAAACGTCTTTGTCATTGAGGGTATCGTCGGTCAGGGGGTGTTGGGTTGTTTGGCTCTGTAACTGGTGGTTGAGGTGTAGCATTGGCAATACGATTGTTTGAAGTATTGTTGATGTTTGTCAGGTTATTGCCGGGCAAGCGCACTTGCAGTATATACTGTTGAGCCAATTTTGGATATGATTTTCCCAGGCACCCACTTTGACCCAGAAGCACAGTTGGGTGCATATAGTAGAGAGTTTACAGCATATACAGATTTTGGTGTAGCGTTGTATTCAGAATGAAGTTTTTTACGAGGACTTAGCATTAACAGTAAGCTCCTGAGTTGACGTCCATGTAGGACCTCCACTGGAGTTCTCTAATCTAGGCCCGGATGAGGGAGTGATCAGTATGTATGTAACTAATGTGAGGTGAACACTTTCCTTTAGAGTTGTTCCCCCTTCACAACTTTTGGTAGCACTGTGTTTAAATGACTGCTCAAAACATTCAGCTTCACCATTTGAAGATGGATGTGATGTGCTGGATGCAGTACTCTTTATAGAACGCAGCAAATTTTTGAGCGCTAAACTAAGGTCTGTTGCAATATAATAGTGACAGGTAATCCTTCTATGGTAGATATGTCCTTGAGGACCTGTATTGTTTGCTGAGGTGGTCGTTCATTCGACTCAAAAGCTATGAATGTCAACACAATGTTAGTTGACTGGGCTGGTGATCTATAGCTTTTATCAGCTTTCACCATAGTTTATCAACAATCCGTTTATATTAATAGAGAAAAATGCTGTAACTATACTTGGTGCTTGCTAATTATGTCAGCCAAGAAAGCTACCACCGATCAATCTAATCTAACATCACTACTGACAACTTTGTAGCATTTCATGTTTTGAAAAGTTCGACGTACAGTAATTGCAATGAAGCTATCGATGAAGAAAAATGGGTGTAATTAGTGCACTGTGCTGTTTTAAGCAATTTTGCTTTTGAAAGATAACTTACTTTAAAAAAAAAAAGATATAGCTTAAGTTAAGTTTGCTGAGAAAAGTGATGCCTAACTTCACTGTTATACATGTAAAAGCAAAGAATGTTCTCACTTGCTGGGCGCTAGTTCTTGAGGTGCTATATTGACATGATCTAAGGGGGATCTAACTCCCATCTATCTGACCCGCTAGCAATCAAACTAGAGCCAACTGTATGCTTGCTGGATATGGTGATCAGAAAATAATTGCCTTTACATTAGGCGCTTCGTTTCAAATGCTTCCTACCAGAAAAAAAGGTAGAATAGTTGATGTTTTTTATTGTTTAAAAATATAAAAAGACAAGAAGAAGGTGCATATGCAGAATACTGTTTGTTTTGTCAGTTAGAAATGTATGTATTAAAACTGATTAGTGCACTCTGACTCTGATGATGAAGGTTTGTGAAATGGGGAAGACTTTTTTTCAATGGGATTGTTGTTTATAACGCCTTCCCGTCAACTGCATGTAGGTCAAATTACCTGCTGGAAAAAAAGTTGATTGCAGCTTGTAAAATTCCAAATGTTTTTTTACTTTATTAAACGTGTGTTTCAAAATTTATTGCACAACTTTACTGCAAAAATTTTTTCAACAGAAAATAAACAAAGAACAAGTACTTTTACAAAATTAAGTTACTAAAATGATATAGTGACCTTTTTTTCAAGTAAGGAAGGAGGAAAAACAACTGCCATTCAAGGAATAGGCATAAATCATTTAACTCACTGCGAAGTGTCTACTGATTGAACTGTAAACATAATATTTTATTCGCTGCAACATTCTACTGGTTCTGGCTTTCCATAGGCACAAATGCTCTACTGCCAGAGGGCTGCCAGACTATTATTCTGAACCACTGGTTTTTGTCATCCGTTGCTGTTAGGGAAATCCTTCGATAAAATTCTTTGGATTTCTGTGAAAGTTTTGTATTAGTCATCTATTGGACATCTAAATTACCCCCCTTTGAAGTCTGCTCGGCGAGCCGATCACAATGATGTCTTTGATAATGCTCTACGACCAATAGACTCTGAGATATTCAAGTGACTTGATATTTGACTTGTAAGTCATTTGAGTCAGACTTGACTTGACTTAAAATTTTTTATTACTCAACTCGACTTGACTCAACAATGTTTGTGACTTTACTTGACTTGACTCAGCTGAACCTCAGAATGGTTGCGACTTGACTTGACTTGACTCACAAAGTTCATGACTTGACTTGACTCGACTTTAAAGTCATTTTCTCCCACCCCTGGTAATATCCCAATTGTGTTTATCGTAAATATTTCAAAAACGGATATTGCGCGTTTCAGTTGGTTTTTCCTACTGAATCACTTAGTTACGCGTAAATATTTGAAATGCGTGTTTCAGTTGGTTTTTCCTACTAAATCGCTTAGTTACTCGTAAACATTTGAAAATTGTTTGATTTTTTCGCTGATAAAACATGTTGCAAGTATCTTTTACCAAATATTACCGTGATTTTCAATCAGTTTTCCTTACTAGATTACTTAATTACTCACCAACGTCCATAATTGTTTTTATTAATCATTGTTGCAAAGCAATGCTGTATTTAAATAATATTACTACGTTTCCAACCAATTTCCTTACTGAATTACTTAATTACTCGCCAGTATTTCATAATTTCTTTCACTAATAATTACAAATAATATTGTAAATAAATAATTTACCAGGAATATTTATGCTCAAGTCTCCTCTCTCTCTCTCCTCTAAACACTCTCTCTAGATATATACAAACACAGTTATTTTTATTGTACCTTGCACAAAAACACCCCCTAAAACTTGTTTTTAGGCTGAGCCTTATGGGTTATTTTAGGGGGAGTATCAGTCCTGGGAGTAGATACTAAATTGACACAAATTTTTTTCATATGAATTTAAAACTTAACTAATGTAGTTTTTTTACCAAACATCAGTACATCAAAAACATTATTGTAAAGGTATATTATATAGGAAGATTTTCCATACTTATTATGTAATAAATGTATATAATCATATAATGATTCATTTTTGATCAATATATTTATTCAATGTAGATATATCTCTTCTCTCCTCTCTCCTCTCTTTCTTCCTCTCTCCTCTCTCTCTCCCTCTCTCCTCTCTCTCTTTCTTTATCTCAAGATACCATATGTATGTATACATTGATTATCATTACAAGTTGTAGTGCTTTGTATTACTTAGTATTTACTGACTCTAGCTATATTATATAGGATGATTTTCCCTACTTATTATGTAATCAATGTATATAATCATAAAATGTTTCATTTTTGATCAATATAGTTATTCAATGTAGATAAAACTCCTCTCTCCTTTCTCTCTCCTCTCTCCTCTCTGTCTTCTCTCTCCTCTCTCTCAAGATGCCATATGAGTTCAAATTATGTGAAAAAAGTATCAAAACTTAAATGCCATACATTCAAAATCTAGCTGCCATATGAGTTCAAATCAAGTAAAAAAATAATCAAAACTCAAATGCCACTTAAATGCCACTCAAATGCCACTCAAGTACCCCTCAAATGAAATACAATATAAACTCGGCGAATTCATCCAACGTCGTAACCCATTGCCTCAACCCCAAGGCCAGAACCACAAAAAAACACTTGGTAGGGAGATCTGCTCATATATTACTACTACTATCGCAAAACAACCCGCTCTTCTCACTCACTTTTCTGGGGTTTCATGTTGGTGAAGGTTTCAGCGGTTAAATCAGCGCCCCATTTTGTCCCTCCCCAAACCTGACACGAGTGAGTGAAATACCTGCGGCTCATGCTCGTTATAAAAACACGTTATGTTATTGTTAGCCATTGTGAATTGATTTGTTATGGCCAGCAGGTCTATGTCAACCTGTCTACTTAACATGCATATATTTATTGGTGCAATAATATTTGACTCTTGCAGTCAAAGGTGTCACTTGAGATGAAAGGCGTGTGAATTTATTTGTGTGAACTGCATCGCTAGTATGGCAAGGTGAATAGACTGAGAACTGGAGAGCCACATGCTAGCATATTTTAATAAATTTCAGCTGCGTAGTAGTATTCGAATAATTAATTATATGTAAAAATTGTTTCTCTTTAAAATAATTGGCTCATGTTACATTTCTATAGAGAAGTCAAATGGCTTAGTTTGTGCCCCCAAAGCTCACAAGTAGATGGCGCTAAAAATAACAAAATAAATTGTTTTTAACATCTTTTTCCTACGCTGTATAGTTTGTAAATAATTATAATGATAAAAATTGCTCATGCTGTGTGATTTTGTGAATATCTGATGCATATTTTAGTTTTTTAGTTAAAATATTCATGTCTCCATTGGGGCTAGTTGTGAGCCGTCCTGCATTTAATTGACAACTTTGGCTTTCATTCAATACAATATGCCAAAGGTGTCAAAAACCACTTGTTGTGAACATTAACTATGGTGACGCCAATTTGCTTAAAAACATATCTCTAAATTCAGCTTGCCTCGAGTAGGAATGTTTTTGCGCAACGTTTACTGCACTCTGAGGAGGACTTTTTATCGACCAATAAGATGACATTATGTTCCGCCAGGCCATGCACTAGGCTGACCACCAGATACATCTGTTTGATGTGATGATTGCCTGTGTACCCGGAGAATTAGTTCTATTAATGGAGCATTCTTAAGAGATCAAGCTACAATTGGTACAGCGTTTGCCAATGTTTGGGATTATCAAAATTTAATTGTTGTTAATTGGCTATGGATTCTTAAACATGAGCACATTTAGATTTATTAACTGTGCTTTGTATAATAGAAGTGGGTGAAATAATATTAGGTGTAAATTAGCGATAAAATTGCCAAAATTGTTTAACACATTTGCTTTGATTATGCAACGGTATTTTCACAAGAATATTTGAGCAGATTGGCTAACTGTTAGAATATTACCTTCCCATACCTTTTTGTTTGCTCCTTTTAGAGGTTTTCGTGCTGCAAATGTTCCAAATGCGTGTTATCTCTCTATATACTTCTTGCACCATCAATCAGAATAAATAATGGTGCATGTGAAGTTATATCAGGAAATGGTGATGTAATTGTTGCTAAACTTCTTAAAAAGTCAGCCACCGATAAATCACCTAATAGATGGCAGCTGATAGAAAGAGTATTAATTAAGCTGCACTTACAGGGAAAGTGATATCTGCAGCCAATAAAGATTAACAAAAGCTATTCTTCAGTACATCTCCAGTAGTGTTGGTAATTTCCTCTACAAGCCATTACACCCTCCCTTATCATACCAAAACATTTCGTCTTTTAATAACAGCACAAACTTTGTCTCTGATGAGTCAGCGTCAGCTGCCAATATTTCTAAAACTGGGTTAGCAAGATTCTATGTTAAGTAAAAGATGAAATGTTCTAATAGTGGACAGCTTTGGTCGATTGAAGAGTTTTATTTATTTTCTGAAAGAGCGTACGATTTGGTAAAAGTGTCAAAGTTTTTGTGGTCATACTGTGTAATGTTGGTGAGGCCAACTCCACCAGAGTATTCCATGACATATTCCCACATCCAATCCATCTATGTGAATTTTCCTGCTGTTTCAGTGCCCACCATTTCTTGTCAATCAGGGGTAAAAACTCGTTTGAGTCTCACCAAACAACTTCAGCAGGAAAAAATTGTTGAAAAGACACATTTTGTGAGCTGCTTCAACTATTTTCAGCATAAGCAATCAAATTTGTTGAAAGCTGGTAGAAATACTCCTTTTGAGTTTAAAACGGAATTAAAATAAGGGATAAGTTTCGTAATGATCTGCTGCTAAACTCGACTCTTCCTCAAAGTCAGGTCTAGCTTTTGACTATTTACAGTAGTGTTTGTGTAATTCTAAGCAAACCATGAAAAAACTGTGACAAAAGTTGCACAAGTTTTTGCAGTGTAGGCATTATCCCATGGTATATAATATGTTACTTTTCTCCTCTATCTGGACATAAACAAGCATAAATAAT
>CALYOO010000180.1:0-84798 GCA_945261195.1 Cryptosula pallasiana
GCGATCTTGTTATCGACCTCGTGAATGGCTGTTGTTTGGTGAATGGCTGTTGTTTGGTGAATGGTTGTTGTTTGGTGAATGGCTGTTGTTTGGTGAATGGTTGTTGTTTGGTGAATGGCTGTTGTTTGGTGAATGGCTGTTGTTTGGTGAATGGCTGTTGTTTGGTGAATGGTTGTTGTTTGGTGAATGGTTGTTGTTTGGTGAATGGTTGTTGTTTGGTGAATGGTTGTTGTTTGGTGAATGGCTGTTGTTAGGTGTATGGCTGTTGTTTGGTGAATGTTTGTTGTTTGGTGAATGGTTGTTGTTTGGTGAATGGTTGTTGTTTGGTGAATGTTTGTTGTTTGGTGATTGGCTGTTGTTTGGTGAATGGCTGTTGTTTGGTGAATGGCTGTTGTTTGGTGAATGGCTGTTGTTTGGTGAATGGCTTTTGTTTGGTGAATGGTTGTTGTTTGGCGAATGGCTGTTGTTTGGTGAATGACTGTTGTTTGGTGAATGGCTGTTTGTTTGTTTGTTTTATTTTCATCATGAATTGTTGCTAAACAGTGAGAAAAAAATTGAGCAGTGATGAGGGTCCGTGTGCGCAGTAGCATAGCTAATCGAGGCGCTGGACCCATTTGACAGCTAGAAAACAATATACAGAAGCAGAAGCCACTACATGGAATCAAGTAGGTGTTGCCTTAAGGCCGCTTTAAATCTTGGTGTTGAAGCCATCACCCGCAGCCCCACAGGCAGCGAGTTCCATACATCAGCAGATTGGTAGGTGACCTGCCTTTGGCCACAGGCAGAAGAGGAGACTGGGTACGGCAAAGAATATTGAGAGTGTCGGGTATTATGTGAGTGGGCTGGCGATGATATTAAGCTATAGTGTTTATAAGCAAGCAAACCTAGCCGGTGTTTGTATAACAGAGAGATGGGTAAAACTTTTGTCTTTTTGAACAAAGGAGAAGTGTGGGAGTTAGGCTTTTTGTGACAAATTATACGGATCAAACGCTTTTGCACTATCAATATTGTGTTTATATAGCAAGCTGGAGCATTACCCCATGCCTCAAGACAATACAAAATCTTGCTATTTATCAGGGTGTTATAAAGTAGCAGTAGTGTGCTGCTAGGAAAATATGTGGATGCTTGATAGATTAGTCCAAGGCTTTTGTGGAGTTGATTCTTTAAGTTTAGTACATGGGAAGACCAATTAAGGGTTTTATCTACGGTAACTCCAAGAAATTTTATGGAACTGGCTTCAGCTATTTCAGTATTGCCCATTTTTACTGTGTTGTACATGGTAAATTTATTTTGTGGATTTTTAATAACAATGTAGTTTGCTTTGTCAGTGTTCAGGGTTAACTTATTGTTGTCACACCAGCTTTTGATGTTATCCAGCTCTGCATTTATGGCTTCTGACTCTTGGTTAAGATCTTTACTAGTTATAAATAAGTTTGTATCATCAGCAAAGAGAATCGGTTGAAATTTTTGACAGCATAATATTAGGTCATTAATATACAATAGAAACAGGGTTGGACCAAGAATGGACCCCTGGGGGACACCACAGGTTACTGGCAAGGGTTGAGAAATAGTGTCATTAATTACTACGCATTGAGAACGATCAGTTAAATAATTATGAATAAGGGAGACAGCAGAACTAGTGAAATTTAATGCGGTTAATTTTTTTACTAAAATGTTGTGATTAATTGCGTCAAATGCTTTTGAAAAGTCAATGAAAACACCTAGAATAGCATAGCCTTGGTTGAGTGCAGCAAATGTGTTGTTAGTAAATTTAACCAAGGCCTCTAGAGTCCCCTTTTTTCTATGGAAACCAAATTGCGATTCGGAGATTATATTTTCATGGGTTAAGTGGTTGTGAATTTGGGAGTTGATTAATTTTTCAAGTACTTTGGAGAATATGGGCAAGATGGAAATAGGGCGATAGTTATTGCATGAATCTTTGCTCCCTTTGTTTTTGTATATAGGTAAGACTCGGGCACTTTTCATTTTCTGTGGTACAGCACTGTCTTTCAAGCATTTGTTAATTATGAAAGTGAAGGGTGACACTAAATATTTAGCACAAATTTTAACTAGTTTGGGTGGTACTTTATCTAGGCCCTGAGCTTTTCTTTCGTTTATACATCTCAGCTCATGTAGTACATCAGCTTCATTGATTGATAAGAAATCAAATCGCTTATAGTCACATTTATAATCAATGCCTTTTGTGTAAGAGGATGGAATAGCATCAGCTAGCCTAGGTCCGATTTCGGTAAAGTATATGTTAAATTCAGATGCAATTTCCAAGTCATCAGTAAATATTAAATCACTTTTGACTATTTTATTTATGTTTTGTGAAGATGCCTTTACTCGCCCGCTGGCAGAGTTTACAATATTCCAGAGCTTACGTGTATCTGATTCACCTGATATAATTTTGTTATAATACTTTGCTTTGGCTTCTTTAATCATAGTTGAAACTTTGTTCCTTTGTTTCGTATAACTTAGCTTCAAGCTAGGGCTAAAAGGATAAGCTTTGTGCTTGCTAAATATTCTGTCCTTTTTCCTTATCTCCGCTATCAGTTTTCCTGTAATCCATGGGCTAGAGCTGGCTTTTTTATCTAGGGATCTTAGTTCTTTAATTGGGGCTAGGATATCAAATATTTCTAAGGTTTTTTCCAGAAAGTTACTATAAGCGATATTTACATTTTGAGCATTATATACTGATGCATTCCAGTCAACCTTGTCAAAGAGAGATTTTAGATTTATGTTGGAAATATTTTTGTAACATCTTTGATGTCTTGTCTTTGAGGCATGGGGCATAATTTTGTTAAACAAAGCAAACACAGGCTTATGGTCAGACGTGTCCTTCTCAATTGTTCCACTGATGACTTCATGAGAGCAGAAGTTAACTAATATATGATCGATGCAAGTTTTAGAAAAAGATGTAGTGCGAGTAGGAATGGTGATTAAGTTTTGGAAGTTATACTGGTGTATGATATTGAGATATTCGTCAGAATTTGAGCTCAGAGTGTCAATATTCAAATCACCGACAATCACATGGTCCCCGCCTCTCCCTCCGCCCGCAGCCAAGAACAGCTCTAAATCAGATAGAAACCCACCAAGGTCTGACGATGGCCTGCGGTAAATAGAAGTAAGATGCAGCGGCCCCCCACCAACACCAACCAGTTCCATAGTAACTGCCTCTGCTCCTTCAAGTTTCAATGGACGGCTCTCTCCCACTGCCATGCCACTGCGCACATAGACCCCTGTGCCTCCACATCTAGTTGGCCTGCTCTCGCCTACAAAAGTATATTCAGGAATCGGAAAGAAATTGTGTTCATGGTTATACAGGAATGTTTCACTTAATCATATCACACTAAAGGAAAATTTGAAGTTAGTTAACAGTTCAATCAGCCGATTATGATTTTTACGAAGACTACGAATATTACAGTGCAAAATTGAAAATCCACTACATTTAAGTTCATGCAAATCATAGGTCTCATAATTGAGACATGTGTTATTTACCTCCATCATTTGAACGCATAAACAATGCCAAAAAAAATTCACAATTTGAGTTTATATTTATCATTTCTTTAAATCGTCTTCACATTTTATCAAAATTGCCTGAGACTCTTGTTTATCTTTCACGTATACTTTTTGGTTTATTGTCCATGCATATTTGTATCCTTTCTCAGCTTTAAACTTTCGAGCTTTATAGAACAGCTGGCGAGTGTCAAAAGAGAGTAGCTCATTTACATAGATTTGTTCTTTAGCCTTATATCCAATGTCGTTGGAGTAAACTTTTTCCTTGTCTTGTCCACGGAATGCTCTGAGAATCTCATTTCTCACATGAGTTTGAATGAATCGGACAATAATTGAGCGCTTATTTTTGTTGCGGTAAGCCAGGTCGATGTTGTTTGAAATAAGGGTAAGGTTTCTTTTATCAGCCAATTTTAGAACAATGTCATTCAGATTTTCATCCGCCTGGTAAGGTATGCCTTGAATATCAAAAGATTTGTTTAAAGTGAGCCTCTCATGCTCATTTACAGTATCTTGCAGTACAGGGAGAACAGATTTCATGCTGGTGATGTCCTTCTTTAGGTCTTCAACCATGTCAGAATGATATTGCAGACTATTTTCGATTGAAACCACTCGTTCCTCAATTCCAGATACTTTAGCATTTTTGTTTCTTCAACTGCTCCAGTATGAGTTCTAATGTGGCAGCTTCTCCACAGTCCGCTGTCTCGAACTTGCCCCTTCTGCCTCCAGCCATTCTAGCATGTACATGTACTAGGGACTTACCCAATTTGGGGATGCCTCATAAAGATATCAGCACCCCCTCCAGTAGGCCAAGCCTTGCAGCGCTCCTCTATTGTATAGTAGTTATTGTGAGTGGAAAATCAGCTTCCAACTAAGTATATAGCTATGTATAATCCTCAGGAGCTACACGGAAGCACGTCCTGCCTCTGCAACTGCTGTTGTTTGGTGAATGGCTGTTGTTTGGTGAATGGCTGTTGTTTGGTGAATGGCTGTTGTTTGGTGAATGGTTGTTGTTTGGTGAATGGCTGTTGTTTGGTGAATGGCTGTTGTTTGGTGAATGGTTGTTGTTTGGTGAATGGCTGTTGTTTGGTGAATGGTTGTTGTTTGGTGAATGGCTGTTGTTTGGTGAATGGTTGTTGTTTGGTGAATGTTTGTTGTTTGGTGAACGGCTGTTGCTTGGTGAATGGCTGTTGTTTGGTGAATGGCTGTTGTTTGGTGAATGGCTGTTGTTTCGTGAATGGCTGTTGTTTGGTGAATGGTTGTTGTTTGGTGAATGGCTGTTGTTTGGTGAATGGCTGTTGTTTGGTGAATGGTTGTTGTTTGGTGAATGGCTGTTGTTTGGTGAATGGTTGTTGTTTGGTGAATGTTTGTTGTTTGGTGAACGGCTGTTGCTTGGTGAATGGCTGTTGTTTGGTGAATGGCTGTTGTTTGGTGAATGGCTGTTGTTTGGTGAATGGCTGTTGTTTGGTGAATGGCTGTTGTTTGGTGAATGGCTGTTGTTTGGTGAATGGTTGATGTTTGGTGAATGTTTGTTGTTTGGTGAATGGCTGTTATTTGGTGAATGTTTGTTGTTTGGTGAATGGTTGTTGTTTGGTGAATGGCTGTTGTTTGGTGAATGGCTGTTGTTTGGTAAATGGTTGTTGTTTGGTGAATGGTTGTTGTTTGGTGAATGGTTGTTGTTTGGTGAATGGCTGTTGTTTGGTGAATGGTTGTTGTTTGGTGAATGGCTGTTGTTTGGTGAATGGTTGTTGTTTGGTGAATGTTTGTTGTTTGGTGAACGGCTGTTGCTTGGTGAATGGCTGTTGTTTGGTGAATGGCTGTTGTTTGGTGAATGGCTGTTGTTTCGTGAATGGCTGTTGTTTGGTGAATGGTTGTTGTTTGGTGAATGGCTGTTGTTTGGTGAATGGCTGTTGTTTGGTGAATGGTTGTTGTTTGGTGAATGGCTGTTGTTTGGTGAATGGTTGTTGTTTGGTGAATGTTTGTTGTTTGGTGAACGGCTGTTGCTTGGTGAATGGTTGTTGTTTGGTGAATGGCTGTTGTTTGGTGAATGGCTGTTGTTTGGTAAATGGTTGTTGTTTGGTGAATGGTTGTTGTTTGGTGAATGGTTGTTGTTTGGTGAATGGCTGTTGTTTGGTGAATGGTTGTTGTTTGGTGAATGGCTGTTGTTTGGTGAATGGTTGTTGTTTGGTGAATGTTTGTTGTTTGGTGAACGGCTGTTGCTTGGTGAATGGCTGTTGTTTGGTGAATGGCTGTTGTTTGGTGAATGGCTGTTGTTTCGTGAATGGCTGTTGTTTGGTGAATGGTTGTTGTTTGGTGAATGGCTGTTGTTTGGTGAATGGCTGTTGTTTGGTGAATGGTTGTTGTTTGGTGAATGGCTGTTGTTTGGTGAATGGTTGTTGTTTGGTGAATGTTTGTTGTTTGGTGAACGGCTGTTGCTTGGTGAATGGCTGTTGTTTGGTGAATGGCTGTTGTTTGGTGAATGGCTGTTGTTTGGTGAATGGCTGTTGTTTGGTGAATGGCTGTTGTTTGGTGAATGGCTGTTGTTTGGTGAATGGTTGATGTTTGGTGAATGTTTGTTGTTTGGTGAATGGCTGTTATTTGGTGAATGTTTGTTGTTTGGTGAATGGTTGTTGTTTGGTGAATGGCTGTTGTTTGGTGAATGGCTGTTGTTTGGTAAATGGTTGTTGTTTGGTGAATGGTTGTTGTTTGGTGAATGGTTGTTGTTTGGTGAATGGCTGTTGTTTGGTGAATGGCTGTTGTTTGGTGAATGTTTGTTGTTTGGTGAATGGTTGTTGTTTGGTGAATGGTTGTTGTTTGGTGAATGGTTGTTGTTTGGTGAATGTTTGTTGTTTGGTGAATGGCTGTTGTTTGGTGAATGGCTGTTGTTTGGTGAATGGCTGTTGTTTGGTGAATGGCTGTTGTTTGGTGAATGGCTGTTGTTCGGTGAATAGTTGTTGTTTGGTGAATGGTTGTTGTTTGGTGAATGGTTGTTGTTTGGTGAATGGTTGTTGCAAATAATCACATTAACACAGATTGTGTTATGCATCGTAACTTATAAAAACAAAAATGTACAACTCTGTGTGTGTGCACACTACAAGACAACTTAAAATAGTGCATTTCCGTACACCGAGTTTATGGTGATTACTTACCATGGACAAACTTAAGAGAATATCAATGAAATGAAGTTATGTAATGGTTGGAAATGTTAAAAGAGTTTTTAACCAATTTACTCTTCTTTTCAACATTTTTGTTTCCTTTGTTGAATTCATCAGTATAATAGTGGAAGACAAGATGAGTTTATTGACTTAAATTATACCGTCACATAATGACTGACTAACCATAGAGAAAACTTTTTTTCTGAATTGGTATGATCAACAAAATTGTCGTGGGATCTTTTTAAACAAAAATTGTTGATAGTAGGTAGCAACAACTTTGGCAATAAACCGATTGCCAGATGTATATTCCTATTGGAGTTGCTAATGTCATCAAAGGCAGTAAAACCAGGTATTGTAATGGATTCCGGTCTGGTTACCACAGACATCCACTATGCTCAAGTATTGTACCACTCTCCAGAGGAGACACTGTGCTGATTGACAGTGTCAACTGTGTTCAGGCAACCAAATTACCCGGTATGGCAAGAGCTCATGGCTCAGACAAACAATACAGCGTAGTGCTTGTGTAAGTGGCTATATTCTCATAAGAAGGTCATAAAGGGTAATTATTCCTCTAGGGTGTTTGTGGCAAGACATGAGAATGAATGCAAAGATTAGAGTAAAAGTCTTTCCTTTTATAGGAGAGCTCACAGGAACTTATTTAGCATGAAGCATATAAATTAAGAGCACAAGAAGTTATCTGAGCAATGCAATGAATTATATAAATAACTAACCAATAATACAATCAAAAAGGGTTAAATAAAAAGGCGCCAAGTGGCTAAGGGCAGAGTCCTGTCTCCTTTTGTCCAATCAGACTGTTCTACAGGGTCCCAAGGCTCTGGTTAGCTTCTGGTCCTGGTTACAGCAGATGTTACGGTAGGTAGCTTCGGTTCCTGGCTTGGTGGAAAGTCCTAGCTGGTTTCGGAAATCCTCAGTTATGGCAGCCATCTTATGCTGGCCCTGAGTCATCATACCGGCCCTGTAGAAGTCACTACTGACCCTGTAGAGGTCACTACTGGCCCTGTACTGGCCCTGTATACTGTGCTACCGGCACAATATGGCTTTGCTACCGGCACAGCATCTCACCGATGTCAGTAGGTGCACTACCAGCGCACTGAGTGGAGAAATTGTGGAGCAAACTCCCAGTTTACTGTAAACGTTCACCACATTCTACCACATACCTCTCTCCACTAAAGTCATACCCTGGCTTTAATAACAACATATCGAGAATAATATGTGTGGGGAGGGGGGGGGGGGGTAACACTTTTAGCCAGATTAGATATATATTTTATTATATATATTTATGAATACACAAATGTACATCAGTAGTTGTGCCAGATATACAAATGAACCCTGGTGTCTCTTAAAAGAGAGCACCTCTCAAGCTAGCGGCGTGCTATTGCAGTTGCTCCACCTCAGCAGTCACGAATCTTGCTTCTGCCTTGGCCATTTCTATTTGCTCGCTATCCAGCGTCTGGCTGATGAGCGGTCGTCTCAGCTCTCCCAGTTGTCGCTCTAAGGTGGGGACGCGCACTTCTATTACTGTGGCCAGCCGGTCGCTGTGGTGTAGGAAGGTCTGCGAAGGTCTGGTTATGACAGCTCGTGATGTTGGTTCTGCTACGTTAACATCTGGCTCTGGCCGTGGTGCAAAAGCTATGCACGGAGGACTGGACGCCTTCTTGGAGATCTTGTACCCCGCTGACAACTTCTTCTTTTTGTTGTCTTTGACAGGAGAGCCTAGCCGTTTTCTAGCTGAGGTTCTTTCTGGGAAAGTCTTTTCTTGGTGGGTTGGCGGACACCGACGAAACTTAGGGGTATTCTCCCACTTGATGAATTGGCAAAACCTAGTGTAGCTAGGTCTTTCCACTGTGTAGACAATCCCTCTCTTTTGGTAATGCAGAGTGACTCAAGGGGTATCAAACTTGCTTTAATGCGAACAAACCGCATCCCTGCTCTCGCTGGCGTTGTGACAACGGCAGTAATGGCGCAGGTAATGCTGGAGAGCGTGAACCCTCAGATGGTGAGCATTTCTGGCTTAGTAAGCACACTTGGTGCAACAAAAGTCTCTGGCTTTTCTCATCAGAGTCTCAACTCTCTCCTTAGTGTCGGTCGACACCCAGCGCAACATTCTCTATCTATTCGGATTCCTGCGTCCGTCTTTTGCCCAAGACGTAGTGGGTTCATCGTCCACTGTTGGTGAAGCAGGAACGATCACTTTCTCCTCCTCCACTGCCGAGTTGAAGGCAGCCTTCACCAAATGTACTGTTAGTTTCGGCTTGATGTCCACTCGTGAACAATATTCTACAACAGCATGTACAGGGTTAGTGTCATGCAGTGTATTGATTGGTTGCTGCTGCAAGGGCCGGGTGTGTTTCGACACAGGATTATGTATAGGAGACAATAGAGGCCCTAGAAGTCTTAGTGCTGATAACAAATTCCATATCTCAAGCCCAGGAGAACCCTGTCCCTTTTTAGGGAGAGCGGAACGCTCGACATCCTGCTTCCCTGATACCACAGGGGCGCCAACTACATTCCAATCCGGAATATAGTGAGCAGTGCTGTGTGGCACTAAGGTTGTTGGTGAAGAGGTTGTAGGACATTGACCCTTAGTAGCCACCACAGGTTTTGGCTGTCGGTAAGGCGTACAAGGGTAGCAATTGCCTTGTAAGGTTTCAGTCTTTCCTGACTGAACTTCTGGATTACACGGGGCCGGCAGAGGGTTACCCCGAGCAGGTACAGAGGTGCATCTGGCCGGTAAGGAGTCATCCCGAGCCGGAATGCAGCATCAAGTGGCACCCACTTGATTTCCCCCTCTTTTCGTTCTACCACCCTGTTCAGGGAATCAGCAGTCTTATTTTTCCAAGACGCACCCAATCTTTTGTCACCAGTTCTTGGTTAGTCTATAGATCTAAGCCTAGCATAGCTAGGTGGGCTGCCACTCCGTAAAGCCAACTGATCCTGTGGAGTGCAGTTTTGAAAGAGCCACTTTGAAAATGCTAAGTTACGCTGCTCACCATCTGGTTATTCTTTAGCCAGCATCCTTAGCTCTGCTGTCTCCTCTGCTGACGGTCTCTTAAACAGATCCGCTTTAGGCATTGCCTCTAACTCTGTCCTGAGTTTTGCAAGCTGACGGCAGTCCAGGTTTGTGTCCAGCAGTAGTTTCTCTCCATATCTTATAATTCCAAGCAGTGGTTTGCCATCTTGCTTGTTTCTTCTTCACAGTTCACTGTGGTTATGAGTGGCTGTTGCAAGCTGCAGGGTTGCTCACAACCCTGACTCACTCTGTCTGGTGTCACAGCAAGCATTTTGGAACTGGGGGGTTTAGACCATTTCTCTAACTTCTTTCGACGGTCAACTACAGTTATTCTGTTAACTGGAAGTTGCCGGAGAGTTCCTCGGAGTTCTTTAGAAACCAAGCATGACGCGGTGACTACCTTTCCTGCTTGCCTTGCCTTTCCATTATGCGGGTGGCGGGAGTTCCCATCTGGACACAGTTGAGGGCTCTCATAGCCTGCCTCTGTACTGTGTTTGCTTGTATCTTCTCTGCATCTATTTGCAGGGGGTTGATGGCTGAATGGCAGCTGCCTTTCTCCAGCTGCTGGGCTCCCCTCTCTCCATTGCAATGGTGCAGCCAGCAGGGGAAGTACTGTTTTGCTCCTAGCGTCTACAGTTTTGGTCCGATCTGGCTCAAACCTTCTTCTATAGACTTCTGGTGGGTGGCTCTGTAGCTTGGTATGTTTCCCAAGCAATCTTTTCTACTGTGGGTGTGTGTATGGGGGCTTCTCCTTTAGTAAAGGGGTGTACCTTTTCTTCAGGGGGGTTCTCTGACAGCTCTGCTTGTGCTAGATGGACACTATCGTTAAGTGGACGCCCGTGATTGTCCGTGCATGGTAGTACATGTCCATCAATGATGACCTTGGAGTCTGGAAATTGCAGGGCACACGGTGATACGGGCATACGGTGATGAACGGCATGCCGATAATGGCATCTTCATTGATGTCATTAATGACAAAGTTGACACTCGCTTTCAGCTTACGAAGTTCCAAGTTCACTTACTGTATGCCGTAAAAAGGAATTTTTAGATCCGTCAGCCATTAGTCCATGAGTCTCACTACTCTGCAACGTTTTTCTCACTGACTGTGGCAGTTGCTGGTACAAGTGCTTCGACAGCAAGTCGGTTGTGCAGCCTGTGTCAATCAACAAGGCTGCTGGCCTACTGGCTAATCTTCCAGACGGAAAGTAGCTGGTATGGTAGGGTTGCTCCAACGGTGGTGCTGCCGTCTGCACTCTCCTGGGAGGGGAGTTATCCACTCGTATCCAGAGTTACAGGACTAGAAGGGGATCTGGGAGCTGTCCAGCTGCAATCAGCGGGCGTCTGTGCTCTCTTGGGGGTTTTCCACTCATCACCAGAGTTACAGGACTAGAAGGGGGTCAGGAGTTGCCCGGCTTGTCCAGTTGCAGTCAGCTGCTGTCTGTAGTGTCTTGGGGGGTTGTCCACTCATCTTTGGAGTTACAGGACGGAAACGGGGTTTGGGGGTTGTCTGGCTTGCCCAGCTGCAGTTAGCTGCCGGTGGCGCTACTGCGGGCGCCAGTCGTTTCCCGTCTGTCTGTTGAGGGTGTCAGGAAATCAAACTGTGCGCTGAGTTCGAGGGCAGGTACCTATCATGTGATCTGGTTGTCCACAGCCCCAGCAACGTGGTTTGGGTGCTGTCTCCAAAGGCTGAGGGAGAGCTGCTTATGTGGCCGCTGTCAGCGACCATATCCCACCAGAAAAAAGCTTCAGCTTGTTCATGACGGCTGTCATGTCTTTGCTTAAAGAATGCAACCAAATTGGTTATTAGCGTGCAAATAAAATACTGAAATTATGAGAGGTTTTTCGTGCATAGAAAGGAACAAAAATACTTAATTTTGCAAGGGATTAAAGTCCGAAACAAGAGATTTTTCCACCAATAAACAGGAAAAACTCATGTATCTTTTTGACGTAACTTAAAGGTCAAAAATTAACAAATTTAATTATTTTTTCTAGCAAAGAAAAAAATTTATTATGCAATCTTTTGTAAAAGGAATCTCCTTGAATGTAAAAATAGTTTAATTGGTGCAATTTTAGCAATATATTAGCCACATTTTTTGACTAAAAGTGTCTTCTCGAGCGATTGCAAGAAAGCAGTTGAAGGTACCTCAGCAAAAAACTTAGGTCTCGATAATTAACTTTTTTACGCTAGTGTGGATCTCTGTCGTGACCATTGTGTCAGAAATTTGTCTTTGGTAGCCAATTGGCACCAGACAGACTTATCATTAACACTGGCCAAAACCATGGAATGAGACGGTGGAGCTAGAATCCGTTAAATGATACATACAACAGTACGGTAGAGTATCGCACAATACTGGGACATTAGGGAAGATATATCAGGCCAGTATGAAAATGGCTGTCATAACTTGTCAATCCAGTCATGCCCATGAATCCGTCCCCATGCTAAGTAGCTGTAGATGCAAGTATTTCAGGATCAAAGGCAGTACAAAGACCAATAACTTATCCATGGACATATAGAACTCTAACAGTGCATTGTTCTGGAAATTTACTATGTAATTCTGCCTCTTGCTCCTGGGTGGCATCGATATTTAACCTTATACATGATATGTCATGTGCCCTTATATAAAAACTCATGATTGTATTTGCTTACCTATGTATTGAGCATTGTATTGTGCATTGTATTGCGCATTGTATTGCGCATTGTATTGTGCATTGTATTGTGCATTGTATTGTACATTGTATTGTGCATTGTATTATGCATTGTATTGTGCATTGTATTGTGCATTGTGTTGTGCATTGTATTGTGCATCATATTGTGATTGTATTGTGCAAAGTTTCTGTATCGGTGGTAGCTGCTCACCAGCAAAATATCCCACAGCTGTAATTATCACTTGCAAAGGTAGTGCATTTATTGCTCTGTCTGTTTATATTTGTTCTTTCGGACAACAGGGTCGACAGTAAGAACTGTTAGGGTTGAACTGACTAGGAGCAAGCAACCAATGAGAAACAAAGCACTCAGTGTCATACGAATGCAGTTCTATGCAGCAATGGACAATCTGAATGGAAACATTTTTTTCTGAGCTTCCCCTACAGAGGTTGTTGCTTAGACCAAGTTTTTGTGTTCAATATCTTCAGCTTGAGTTTGTTCTTCCAATCGGTGTAGACCAAGAATCTTCTGAGAGCTAAGTTAACTCTGATTTTATTCTGACAAGATATCAGATTTGATAGAAAAGAGAACAAAGAACATTGTTAGCCATGCTTTACTGTTACCAGAAAGTAATTTGTATATCTCCGTGGAAATCCTTTACATTAAAATAACAATTATACTAAATATGATTTGTTTTTCATAACAAATGTTCGTGAAGACTGAAAAAGAAATGTATATAAATGGTTGCTATGGAACTAATTGTTTGTAATTGATGGCGCCCCTCACAGTGTCACCGATCTACTCAACAGGCTAACGACTTATTTTAAAATAGTCTGTCGCTTGTACTGTAAAAGGCTGAGCTTTCTCACATTCTTCGCAACTGATTACCAACATTTCGTCATTGCTATCATTGCTTGCTCTTATACTGGGGTTGTATGAGGCAATAAATGTATGGACTTGAATGCACCAAAATATACTTCTGAGCTGAGAGCTCACTATTAGTTGTGGAGTTGAGTTGCCCCTCTATAGCTTCTTGCCCAGTGCCCTCTCTAGTGAGACGAAATTGTTAATAGTCAGGCCTGTAGAAGTTTACCGAATTGCTGTGCAGGTAAACAGGGTGACTGTGTGTATTCAGCCTTCAGTGAATAAGTAGTGATCACAGCGTGCGGAATCCAGTACATTTATTGCTATGTTTGCATTCGGAAATTGTTCTAGTAAAATCTATAAAGCCTTTTGTGGTGAACATTATCATTACTTCTATGTTCAAGAGCACCGATGTTTACATCTATACGTGCCTTTAGCTCACAATGCCACTCTCCTAATGATTTTCCAATTGCATTTGCTTTTAGATATTCCTTTACATCATTCAACCCATGAGTTAGATCCCGTAAGCGATGATGCAAAAACTACTTGTCTTTCTTTTGCTTTCTATAAGTTTTTCTGTTGCATCGATAAAAGAGATAACAAGACTAACATATTCAATCACCAGAAATGTTCCCAGGAGTTATCTCTCTCAACAAGAAACTTACTCCAATATAGGTAAGAATTTCATTCAAATAGACCTGATAGCCAAATTGTATAGATTAGTCCTAAAATTTTTGAATCCAACTCCTACAAGGCTTACCGTTAACCAGATTATGTTTATTGTCGTTGCACGGCATACATTTCCTGTAATATCTATTAATTTAACTAATCACTAGATAAAATACGTTATTTCTATGATCTCGGAGTTGTTCTTCAAAGCTTTCTTTCTTGATATTATGTAAGAATAGAAACTGTATAGGTTGCTACGTCAATGAATTAAATACTTACATAGATCACATCAAAGATCTCACTGAAACACAATTCGGGAAAAAAACGCTGCTTAGTTGTTTCTATACTGTAACTTTTTAAACTATTAGGCCCCTCATGAATCCGCTAGAAAGCTGTTGTTTCTACAATATAATAGATCATTGTGATCATAGTACAGTGATTGTGATAAAGATGACAAGATTGGGCCTTTTTATTTTTACTTACTTCTGGAACATAATTTTGCACAGCACATTAAAACAGCATGACTAATGTTTCTGTTGAACATAAACTTAAAAATGTTACTGAATCAGTAAGGAATGGCAAAAAAAAACTAAATAATTAGTGGGAATTGATGTTACATTTGAGATGAGAAACATGTTATTGTTTTCTTTGAGCAGCAGTTTTTGAAGCCGGTGCACTACATTACACATCATAAAATAAATTTAGTCGATGCGAACTGAGCTCCCTGGGTTTGTGTATTTTACAGAAGCTTTCTCTCTATCAGCATGTACCAATCTATGTACATATAACAATGATTGTATTTCTGCACTGAATGATGAGGAGACAAAACAGTGTTACATGTTTACATCAGTGCTGGATGTCCATTCTAGTGAGGAGTACACACCTATCACTTATATTGAGAACACATGCTTGCAAATTCGTGAGTCAGCTGATGTAAGTTCATTTGTGATTTTCTCAACGATTTTTCCTAAAATAGTTTCTATCAGTTTTAGCCTTCAAGCTACTAGATTACATTACATCCTGCATTACAGTTATTAATCAGGGATGAAATTTGTTGATTTATTACAGCTTTTGGATTGCCTTTTAAAAAAAAACTGCTCACAGTTTTTGGCTGCGAAGAAAATTTTTTCTCCCCTTAAAAATGCACTGACTTTTCATGCAATGACTATTTTATCCTGGGCTGCAAACAGCTCTCTGTCTATCAGAAAATATTGTAATTTGTTCTTCCCAACATGTCACTTGAACGATAACCTTGTTATGTTACACAATAGTGTCCAAATACATCATTACGACTTGCATGAAATTGTATTGATTTTTCACCATTTCTATTGAACTAAAGATTACATACCGCACTATATTGACTAAATTGTAATAACACATACATTGATTAAACTGTTTGGATGAAATGGTTTACTGAAGTGTGATCGAATACCTTGTAAATTACTATCAATACAGAACAATAAATATTTAGTTAAATGAAAGCCAAACAACTTCAAGCTTTCAACATTGTTTGTGAGTTATAGTTTGGCAGGTATGAGACACATACACTAGTGAAAGTAGATTCCAAAAGCTAGACTTGTTCATGAAAACAACAGTCCTACTTTCAAATACTTGGTAGAAGAAAGAACAATTATCAGTACAAATTGTTGAATTGTTTTGTTTAATTTTAGAATTGCTGCTACTTTGAGGGAAATCTGGAATGCTTTGAATCATCAGTTAAAACTGTATTTACAGGTGAATTTTTCTTAACAGTTTGTGAAATAAACAGAAAACAAGTCAAACAGAATGTAGTGAAAATAGAAGTTGATAGATTTGAAGTAGGTTAAGGTTGTTGCAGACTGCCAGGATGCATTTGATAAAGGAGAAAGAAACTCAGGAGACATATACTTTCTACGTCCAGAACCAACATGGAGGTTGATTAGAGCAGTTTGTATGTTTGACAGTCAATCTGGTTGGACTGTTATACAGAGGAGATTAGATGGTAGTGTTGACTTCTACAGAGGTTGGGATGATTATGTTGATGGTTTTGGAGACCTCAATGGAAAATATTGGATAGGTAAATGAGTACATAAAAATTAGGAATACAAAACTCGGTGTTACAGCATTTGTTAGCAACCAGTCTAACATCAATTGAAAATTGGAAAAATTGTATATCACTCATCAATAACAAAAAGAGAAAGCTCCATTCTTTTGAAAAAATGTTGTTAAACATTTTTTGGAAAGTACTGTCTTAACTTAAGTAGATCGGTCCTAATTTTGTATTAAAAATAAACAGGCAAAAAGCATTTAAAAATTGTGTTAATACCTTTATAATTTAGGACTAGAAAATATCTACTACCTGACTAGAGAGAACCAGAAACTGAGTATATATTTAGAAGCACATGATGGTGAATCAAGAACTGCTAACTACTCTACATTCTACATAGATGGTGCCAGTACAGAGTATGTCAACCATGTATGTAGATCTTTAGTCCTTAAATAAACCATATATATAACTACTCACCAAAGCCTTTATTGTGCTATTTTTCCTATTTTATACTACTTACTATTTTAAAAAAAAGTTAAACTAATTACAGATTGATGGATACAGTGGAAATGCTGGAGACTCATGGTTGGCCAGTGGGCATAATGAGAAATCGTTCACTACAAAAGACAATGATAATGATTCATCAGGAAAGAATTGCGCTATAAAGTATAAAGGTACAAAAAGTGCTGCTAAAGAATTTTTTTAAATTTAATAATTCGCATCTTTTTTATAAATGGATCCCACTTTTACTTTTCCATGTCACTCAGGAAGTAAATTTAATCTCAAGGCACTATCGGTCTACTACTGCATAAATTGGATAAAATTCATTAATCTTGAAACTATTAGGAATCATTCAAGAGTGGTAGTACACAGACAATAGGTTTTTATACTCGACACGCTTATTTCAAATTTTTTATTTCAGTCATTATTTATTTATTTTGGTTTGTCGTTTTATCAAAGTGAGATTTGCTGTGCTGAGTAAAAGAAGCCCTACACTCTTTTAGGGTTCAAATTATAATTTTCCATAATTAATTTTTCAAGTTTTCCTTTGCAAAAAACTACAATTTGTCCTGCAAAAATTATTGATAGTTTAAATATTCATCCTCAGTCACATGGATTGTATACAATGTTTTTCAGTAGTTTCAAGCATAACTACTAACTTTTGTCATGTTGATAATATTGCACAGGTGGTTGGTGGTATAAATCGTGCCACAAAAGTAACCTCAATGGTATCTGGTATGAAGGAGGTGTGACATCATCATTTGCTACAGGAACCAGTTGGTACTCATGGAAAGGACACTACTACTCATACAACACAGCACTAGTAAGGGCATTTAAGGTAACTTGTCCTGTATACTGACCCCAATGCATTATATATGGTAAACGTGCCACCCGACTTTTAGAACATTTGCTTTACCCTTGGTATATGTCTTCATTTTCAACTAATGTGTTCTTGTGATGTTCACAAACTATTTTATCCAATTTTTATGTTTCCTGTTTATTTTGTGTAATATTTAATAAAAACAGGGAAAAAATGGTGTAAAACATATGCCCGTGCCACCCAGATTATAGCCTAAACTATTAGGGTGAGCAACTCCAAATAAACTGTGTCTGAAAGCCAGTAATTGGCAGTACAGACTATTTTTTGTTAGGAGTTTTCCTCTCCTTTTTGTCTTAGTGTCCGGGGATTTACAAGTTTGATCTTTTTTGGTTATAGTAGCCTGTAAACAAGGTAATTTATATACTGTAAAGGCTAGCGGCAAGCGTGCAGTACATTTATCATTGCGATCAGTCAAGCGCAGCAACCCTGCTGTAGGAAAACTAGCATTACACAGTTGCCTAATCATGCAGACTGTTGATTGTGCAATACAATGTATGGTGTGAGGCAGCATTCACTCAATGGTTGATGAGAAATATTATCTTACTGGTCATTCTATATAATCAGCCTGTCTGTGATGAGAAACTAAAACCTGCACGCATATTGTCTTCATTTCACTGACGAAATATACAAAAAGATAAATTTAGTTGTTGTAGGGCACCTCCACATATTTTGAACAATATTTTTAATCTCTCTAAAGTCATTCATTTTTTTTTCTTGAATGACTGAAAGAGATAACACAAAAAAGTTTTAGTGATAATAATTCACACTTATGTAGCTACCACTATCAGGTAACACTTCGATAGTTTTCCTGCTGCGTTACCATGGAACATACATCAAACTTTTCGGTCTACTGGTCATAACCGTGATGCTGGCTTGGGAAAAAAGAGGCAAATTGGACTGGTTGCTTCGCGCTGTCATCACTAGATCTGAGGGCATAGATAGGGTGATTGTGTCGATGCAAAGTCAGTAATTTAATTTGTTTATTGGTTCAGAAGACCTATTGATGAGGTAAATACAACTTAAAGTACAGCATGCGTATGAAAATGATTATGTCAAGCAAACTAAAGCTGCAGGTAGAAGGGTAACGTGAGACCGATGTCCACCTGGGATCATATCCAAGTCTGTTTTTTCTCCAAGTTCACAAAATACAGGGTGTATGAAGTTTTTTGGGACAACATTCCAATTACAGAAGCTTTCATGGAGTTCAGCTGTTTTCAGGAGTAGTGAAACTCTATACCCAAAATCTTGGCTGGTCCCTGATAAATAAGGAGACAGGACGCATATGCTTCTGATTTAATATAGTGAATACGGCTGTGTTAATCAATGAGACTAATTTTTGATCTAACCTGAGCCTTAGTGCTGTGACTTTCTATGCATCAGTGCACAAGGTCAAGCTGTCAGCGCCATAGCCAAGCCATGGCAGTGATCAGCTATTACAACTGATGACCTCATTAAAACACCTCACACATCATAGCATGAAGGCTGCTCACCTTCAGTGTTCTTACATGAAAAACTTCACACACGTGTCTTTTGTTTTGCTTGAAGTTGGCATCGGGCTGGTCATATGCAATACATTCTATATTTTGTCTCAAAGGTTTTTTCTTGGTTTATTTGACAAATTTCTCAAAATTTTCCCGTAAATCAGTGTTCAACATTGCACTGTGACTACTACCAGTACACAGGCCAAACAAAGTAACTTGTGCACAAATTTGTTGGCTTCTGAAAAAAAAACATCCATTAAATGGAATGGA
Source organism: Cryptosula pallasiana (assembly GCA_945261195.1). NCBI lineage: Eukaryota > Metazoa > Bryozoa > Gymnolaemata > Cheilostomatida > Cryptosulidae > Cryptosula > Cryptosula pallasiana. The sequence goes on from CALYOO010000180.1 coordinate 19,038, forward strand.
ACCCATATTATTCTGAAAGGGACTTTGTACCCTACCTTTACCTCACTTTATGGTGGTCAGTGCAATACATAAAAGCAACAGTGCTAGTCTTTTATCGCTTAGCTAGCGTGACTTTTATTACAGTAATTGTAAGCTATAGCGGTTGGTGTCAATGGCACACCCACAATTAGATAGATTGTTCATGCGCTAAAAATAGCTTCAATTCTACGCTGTAAGTAATTATAGGCTTTCAGGGAATTCTCGCGACCACCCTTTGTTAGCCCTGAGGCTTTATATTCAACACACCTTGCTATTACGCTTCTACTACTTCTACTAATACTACTGCAAGCAGCTGCTCGAGCACAAACTAACTGTCACGATCTGATGACTCTTTTTGTAACAATTTGACGCTTTGAAGCATGAGCTGCCACGTTGGTGTTCACTCAGTAAGTAATAACAATATATATACTTGTTGTTTGTTGTTATTTTATATCGTTGCACACAGGGTGAGCCATGTACGATTGTTAATAAACTAGAGTTGTAATAAAAATAGTCAAAAAACTTTTTTACAATAATATATATATTACTGAAATTGTGGACACCTTATTTGCATTTCATTACTGCGCTCACTCTATAAATATCAGATGTGTCTTTAAAATATTGTGAAGCACTCCCCTTGCACCATTTTTTTAAGAAGGGACACTTTCAGCTCACTTTTGATACATAAAAATTTTCACTTTGGTCTATTTTTGTTAATAGTTTTTGATGAAGCTTAGAATTTTATGCCTATTTTTTTTCTCAAGGCAAATGACTCCGACATGGTGTAATATCTGCCTTAAATACTCAGCTGTTATTGGCCTAATGGTATTTTTTGCAGCACTGACTGGTTGCAAGTCAATGCCACAAATTTTATACAGTATTGGCAATGTCATGATCATTTGGAATTGAAAACAAGAAAAACTTGAGTTGCTTTGGTTATGTAATAAGCTGGCCAACGAAAAGTTAGTGCCCAAATTTTCATTATTACATCGGAGCTATACAAGCGCCGTGAACATTGCCGATAACGTTTACGATTTGTGGCATTAACTTGCAACCAGTCAGGCTAAGTTGTCGGAGTCATTCGCCTTGAGAAAAAAATAAGCATGAAATTCAAAGTTTTATAAAACATCATTAACAAAAGTAGACCCAAGTGCAAATTCTTATGAATCAAAAGTGAGCTGAAAGTGTCCTTTCTTAGAAAAGTGGCGCAAACTGAGTGATTCACGATGTTTTTCAAGAAGTTTTTGGTATTTGTTGAGAAAGCGCCATAATGAAATGCAAACAAAGTGTCCACAATTTCAGTAATATATATATTATTGTAAAAATACATTTTTCAACTATTTTTATTATGATTCCAGTTTGTTACCAATCATACATCGGTCACTGTGGTTGTACATATAGTATATCATTATTATATCACATCGTCGTCATATTTTAAATTCTATCACTCACTACTCATAATTACTAAATCTGATTGAGTAGTATTAATAATAATGATGACCCTACCATCATCATTAACTATACTCAATAAAAAAAGTCCGTTGTTTTTTTTAGATAGTCGTTCCTTTTTTTAAATATTATTTTCAACTCTGATATTATTTTCTGTATGATACTAATAACAATAGCAATGATAAAAACATCAATGAATAATAGTATTTAGGGTAATCATCATAATTCTTGTCATTCATTTTATTGTTTCTACTTTTGTTTTATTTATAATTGGCTTTTGATGAAGTAACTAATAATATTACTGTTATTAATTATTACCAACCATTTCAGCAGCACATCATCTTGAGAGCTATCGGGATTGCTAGTTAAGATTCATGAACTGTTTGAGGTCGGTGGCTGACAGAGGTGGTTTATTTACTGTCAGTGTGTAGTGTAGACATTATCATAACAAGTTTTAATTATTATATGAAAATCAATAATAATAATGATAGCAACTATTTGTCATAATGCTTGTTTGCAATCCCCTGTGGCCACTGCTATCATAATATTGGCAACAGCAGAAAATTATGATAGTAACCATAAAGTATTACTATGTTGAACCAAATATTTTTTTCTGTGCACCTCATGTCACCTGATAAATAATAAAAGTAATAATAATAAATATAATAATAATATGAATAATAAAAACATAATAAAAATAATTTGAGTTTCCTCAGTGAAGATTTTGACAAGTACTTACAAGTATTTATCTGTAACTTGCGCACGAGTCAAGCGCATGCTATAGTTCACTACTACCCACAAGACATTTGCATAAGGGTAATTGTTAGAAAGTAACAGTGCCCAGCTGGCATCTGCTTTTATACGGCTAAAAGTGGATAAGTTATACATGTGCAGATGGTCTCAGATGTCTTTGCCATGTTTAAGACGTATTGCTAAGTCCCTGTTGAGGGTTACCTTAAAACTGTTTAACTGCTACTCATTAACTGGAAAATGCTACAAAAAAATTTGTCTAGCCAGCAAGCGCAAAGTGTCCCCACTGGTCGATAAGCATCTGATTTTCTATATTGCTGTAAATGAAAAAAATAAACATATATAGACAGCATTCACTGCTGCTAGTTGCTCTTTGACACGCACAGTTGTAGTTGCCACACATATCTATGTAGTTCACATCCCATTATTCATATTAAACATTGCGTTTATTCATCATTATTCTTAGATACGAATAGTCAGCATGAAACAGCTGTTGATAATCAAACGGATGTTTGATTACCAATTTACCGATTTACCAATTACATCTTTAATCATTTTTTTGTGAGTGAGTGATCTGGAAGTAAAATTGAGCTTGCTTAACGCAGACTAGTAAGAAACAGGCTTGTAATGCAAAGCATTGCATTACAACATGACATTTTGAACACTGTTTGGACAAATGTGGAGACAATTTTTTGTCAATTGTGTTTTTTGTAGAGAACCATCAATAAATAGTGGTTTGGACCAGCTGAAGTAGCATGCTATATGACACCCTTATTACTTATTCCTGCGAAACTTCACAACTTGAACTGTAAGTGTTGTCAACTTTGTATAGATTGTACATTTCAGCCAAGTTCTTAATTAAATTTACCTGTCATTCACCCTCAGGCTCAATAGCTACTACCAACATATGTTTCTCATATAACATTCTCTAATTTTTGTTATTTGTTTCTATTTTACAGAGAACAATGGTTTTTGCTGACACCAGTATTACCAGCTGTATCAGGAGCTTGTTACTGACTCCCCTTTCACTGCATTATAAGAGGTAGGTACCAAGCTAAACAAAACTAAAAACGTAATTTTTTTACTAAAATGTACAGAAAAAACAGTAGGTTGTCTTCCCAATGGAGTCACAACTTCCTAAAAATGTGACAACTGGAGAGAAGTTTATAAGTTGTGCTCTCTATTTGAGGGAAATTAGAACATAACTTCCACTTTTGCTAGTTGATTTGCAGCATAAATGATGGACTACAGGAGTAGATAATTTCTGGCAAAGTATTAGATATATAGAAACTCTGATCGTTTTTAAATAACCGACATTATTGTATTTGCTGCCACATTTTTAACAGACAACTTGTACCAATTGTTTTATTGCTACAAAAATTGTTCACCTAATAAACTATGCTTTTAACTTGTGAGCTGCAATTTCATTTTATGTTAGTGTCAGACAAAATACTCTGTGCGAGAATAGTTAGTTCTTTGTATGCATCGATGTATTGTTTCTATTTTACCACAACTGTTTTGCGTTGAAGTAAAGAAACATAACCTGTTCATTTTTGTTGGATTTCCAACAACATCCTCTGTAAACATTAAACTGACATTCATCTGTACAAAGAATAACAACTATTTTCTTTGGTTGGCTAAACATTGCAAAGCTTCAAAGATTTTCATTTGCAGCATTCTTTCATTTTCCAATATGTAACCTTTATATTCCACAGCTAATGTAGGTCTTTGTACAGTTTTAGATGCTGGCAGGCGCTGTTGATTGTTACAAACTGGTCACAAATGACTACTGCTATATATGCAACATGAAAAGTAAGCATTATTTTATTAAAGTATAGATCCATATATCATATGATCGTTTCATCTTGAAAAAAAATTTCACAAAATTTGACGAAGCATCGTCAACTTATTTCCCTTCCACAGAAAACTGCTTGGTGTATTTTATCCCAGCAGACAACTGCCAAAATGATTGTTCACTTATCGAGTCTTTTTTGTATTTTCGTGAAGTCATTACGCCCAAATTTAGTCATTTTTTATGCTTTTTACTTGTTTGCACATATATGAGTATTACCCAATGTGGGCCAGTAGGCATGGTACTTCGTATCTACCACATACCCCACAATCCATATACTGCTAATGTGAATTCTCATAGAAAAGGCGCACTTGAGTCACAAAAAGAAGAATAAAATTTAACAACTCATACCACTTCTACTCCCTTGATCTCCACTGTGCTACATCTTCTTCCATTTCTACAAGTCCTAATATTCTCTCCACTCTTTCTACGCCTATTACTCGTACCCTGATTAGTCGGAGTGATACTCTGCTGAATGTAATGTAACTGGCGTTTAATCCAAAGGTGGGGTCTTTGACTCAACCAATCAGTTAATTACAGATATGAAACCTAGTTGGGACCTAAAGTTGTATTCCTTCAGGTAAAAGTGTTGCTCCCTCATAAAAAATGATCTTTTGTCATGGCAAGTGTGGTTGCTTTCTTTAGTGTTACTGCTGAATGCTTACGGCTTCATTCACCCAAAACTGAGAAACATCTTTTCCAGAAATAGGCCATTGAACCAGGTTTACAGGGTTGGGGTAGCATGCTCTCTCTATCAGTGTGTAATACTGCATATATGATGAAAGGGAGCTATGCAGGGGTGACGTAGCTGTCTCTGTTAGTGTTTCTAGGAGTTAGGGTGCCTTTACTGGATAAGGGTACTATTCTCTGTTAGTAAATAAATGTGATTTGGGGATGCTATACAGGGTTAGAGTAACTCTCTCAATTAGTATATGTATGTAAGATCCGGGGTAGCCATACTGTGGAGCTATCTTTATTAGTGCGAATATTGTATCTGAGGTAGCTTATCTGACTCGGGGTAGATCTCTCACTTAGTATATATAGTATATATATATAGGAACTGAGGTAGCTATACTGTGTTGCTATAGCCTTTCCTATTAGTACACATACCTATTTACTGGGTCGGGTTAGCTGTCATTAGTAGCGCAGTATTTATTTAGTATTCGGGGTAACTATACCAGGTTGGGTGACCTGTCTCTAGTAGTGTAGAACATGTTTAGTATCCGGGTCACTATACCGGGTTGGGTTTAAAACTGTCTCTAGTAGTGTAGAATATATTTAGTATCTGGGTCGCTATACCGGATTGGGTAAACTGTCTCTAGTAGTGTAGAATATATTTAGTATCCGGGTGCTTTACCGGGTTGGGTTAACTGTCTCTAGTAGTGTAGAATATATTTAGCATCCGGGTGCTATACCGGATTGGGTTAACTGTCTCTAGTAGTGTAGAATATATTTAGTATCCGGGTCGCTATACCGGGTTGGGTTAACTGTCTCTAGTAGTGTAGAATATATTTAGCATCCGGGTGCTTTACCGGGTTGGGTTAACTGTCTCTAGTAGTGTAGAATATATTTAGTATCCGGGTGCTTTACCGGGTTGGGTTAACTGTCTCTAGTAGTGTAGAATATATTTAGTATCCGGGTTGCTATACCGGGTTGGGTTAACTGTCTCTAGGAGTGTAGAATATATTTAATATCCGGGTCGCTATACCGGGTTGGGTCAACTGTCTCTAGGAGTGTAGAATATATTTAGTATCCGGGTCGCTATACCGGGTTGGGTTAACTGTCTCTAGTAGTGTAGAATATATTTAGTATCCGGGTCGCTATACCGGGTTGGGTTAAAACTGTCTCTAGTAGTGTAGAATATATTTAGTATCGTATATAATGCTCATTATAACTTTTTGATCTAAATATTTGACAACATGCCTCAGCATCATAGTCAAGAAGTTTACTCTGCTTACTATACTGTTCACCTAAATTCGATTGGGAAGTGCTGGTATAGTTTTTTGGTGATTTGTAATTTTTTAATTTCTATTGATATTTTCAACATGCTCTTTGTTGTCATTGGGATCAACAAACATTGATGTTTATTTCATTTAGTTTAATAGGTTAGTAAAACAGGCAAAAATTATTGATTCCGTACTTCTGTACAAGTGTGGCTAGTAATAGAAGTATGTGCAATTTAGGTAGAGTTTCATAAATGTGCCCACCTGGCCTTTAATATGCATTGAACTACTACTGTTTGTGTTTCTTTCCCATGGATTTCACACAACAGTTTGTGTTCAGCGGTGTGCAGCTGATTTTTTATTTCAACTACTGACGGCCAATTTAGTGAGATGTGTGTACATGAACGAAATGTTGAAATAAACATGTGCTTTGCAGCAATTTGATGTTTCGTCAACCATAACCAGTGTTATGCTGTTCTTACAGTGAACTGACTGAGTGGAACACTACAAAGCAGTGATAGGCAGTGATGGCTGCTATCGACCACAAAAGCCCATCAAATGGCAATCAACAAGATACTAGAAGGAAATATATGCTACCAGCCTTGCTTCAATGATGCCATTGTGAAGTACGCTAGCAACTACCCTTCTGGACTATTGCTGCTTTTATGCCTAGACTGATAGCATATGAGTTGCTGAAGTAAATTAATGTCAGCTTATAAAACCCGTTCTATCATGTCCACAGTACATTGCCTTCACTAGTGCATTACTGGGTTTTAATTAGTTTTTTTGCCGCACCTGTAACCCATTTCCAATTCTGATAAGGCAGCTAAATGGGGCAATGTATATTTTCCCACAAGCTAATGTGCATGACTCAATTTTGTAGCTATTGGTCAAACATCTAACATTGACGTTTCATTGTATGTAAAAATACGGACTCCACAATACAGCCCAATATAGCTTTTATACATTCGTTTTTATGTTCACCGCAAGAAACCCTACAAGATTGCTGTATGAGCACAAAAAGCAAACGTGGGAAATACTGTTATTATTATAAAAACCAAAAAGGTAGTCTCTACACTATTAGGATACAGTTAGAATACAATAGAATCAGAAATTATTCTGCCCAGTGCATTCGCAACAACTTTTGTTCGAAACCATATATTTTAAAACAATGCTTGAAATTTTATCTTAGTGAACAAAAAATATTGGTTAACGAGTAGTTCAACTGCAGTTGCAAAGAAAACATGACACATTAAATAACACATTCTTCAGTTTGTGACATTTAATCAAGGGGGCCGTTCATTCAATATATATTTGCAGTGTGGTCTATGTTTATCCCACTATGTGGTGTGTCAGTCATAGCAGTTGGTAATCACAACCATTGTGCTTCCTTCTCATAGCTGACCCCTGCCATACACAAAATGTGAAGCTAACATCATCGACCTTGTGCATTGATGCGTAGAAAATGACAACACTGCTTACATTTGATAAAAAAAGTTTTCCATCAATTAGCACAGACAAACTGCTGCGAAAGTCAATGGGATAAAGACTGAAATGTTTGCTCAAATACAAGTCTTAAAAGCTGGAGAGGTTAAAACACAAAAACAAAAAAGCTACTTGGCAGTTTGAACAAATCTTTGGGATGATTGGAATCTGATCAAAACAGAGGGCCTATGCCCTCCTTTTATTCTTCCCCCCCCCCTCCACCACCAAATTGTTTCATGATTTATCATCGCATAAACGAAAAATTTTGTTCTTGATATATTATCAAAAGCCCTTGACTTGAACTATACTGTATTTGCGTGGCTCACTAATTGTTTTTTTTTTAGGTTGTTTCTACAAAACCTCAAAACTCGCTATGATACCAGTGGCAACACTGAAAACTGAGCAATAGGTACCATAGCAATAATGAGAAACTAGCCTTGGCACAACGAGAGATTCACTCAGCTTCAACAGATTTACACAATCTTTGGATACTGTTGAAGTTGAACAAACCTCATATGCATAAGAGGCAAAATAAATGAATTGTAACATATTTTTTGATCTGCTGCTGCACATTTCATTATTGTACTGCTATACTAGCTTTACTGAACACTACAGGTTCAGCACCAACAATCAGTCAACCAGCGATGTTGATTGTAATTTTGGAACTGAGTTTGTAGAATAGGAAAAAATAATGCTTCACTGCTGTATAAATAAAACATGCTACACAAGCCCAGCATAAACATGTTCAAAACTCCAATTACGCAGTCTATCACTACATATGTATATACTATTGAAGCCAATTGTTTTAACGTAAAGGGAATTTATGAGTTAATTATAGGTAAACTGGTTTTCAATTAATTCATAAGCACTGCGTAATGATTCATTGAGCTTTGATAGAAGGAGCTTGTCAAGTCTGAACATTTGTTGGAAGTGACATTCAGATTTTTAGCCGAAAGCAATAGAGCAGTCAGAACACACTCACAGGCGTATAACAAATGCAAGCTCATTACCTGAGGCATATAAGGTTTTATTGATACAGCTAAAGTTTATTGAAAGGCCAGAAGTATTACATAAGAACTTTCCACTTTATGTATAAATCATGAATTCTTCACTGGAACAAGTTAAGCAACTGTGTTTACTGTCATCTTTGAGATCAAAAAGATTTCATGCAGATTAATTACCTCAATGCTATTTATAGCTTGATGAGATGTCATGTGAATGACTACCAAAAGTATAGAGGTAAGGTGTGGTAACCTGGCAGACACTGGAGACATTTTTACAAGTTTGCATGGGCGGACATTTGTAATAAGCTAAAAAATCTACTTGCCATTTGATGTTGGTTAATTGCATATTGATAAAGAAAACTCCTTTGGGCAAGTTTTAAGAAACTCAAGTTATAGACAACATTAACAACCACTTTCGTACAACAATATTTAAAATCAGCTTATCTTAGATGCAGTCAGTATAACGAGAGCACCTTGATGATGAATTTATGTTACCCATGACATACGAGCAGATCAATCCAAATGACAAGTGGGGTGACAAATCTTATCAACCGTTGACTGAATGCTGCCGCACGCAAGGCATTATAGAGCACAATTGCCAACCTGATGGTGTAGCACGGTGAATTCACTTTTCCTACAGCAGGGTTTGTCACGCTTGATCGCACTCAATGATAACTGTAGTACACGCTTGGTCCTCACCTAACCAGTACAATGTCTGTATTGCACGCCTTAACTCAACGCTTCAGAATGAATATTCATGCCCTTACATATGCTGTGCAAGACTATTTACATGAGACTAGGACATTAATGTTTTAACATCAGTGCTCACCTGTTTATAGCACTCTTTCTGTTTTATACTAACAACTTTCACTTCCACATCAGTTAATTTATTGTAAGACAAATATATTTCATATTTGTTCCTCATTAGTTTGTAAAAAGTCGATTGGAAATGTTGCCTATTAAAAAATATAAGTCTACCTCACTGACGCACAGAAATATGTATACTTTGAACACACATGATTTTGGTGGTTTTACTTTTTAAATATTAAACTTGTTGACCCTTTCTAACATTTGGGAAGTTCAGCCAAAAGCATCAGCACTGGTATTTTAAATGATTGCTTGGCTTTGTCATACTTTACAAGATGCAAAAGTTCATGTACATTCAGTTCAATTCTAAAGCCTGGGCTAATCGATCGTAGATATTTACCCTTTTACATTTTACAAGGACATCTTACATTTAGAAAGGCGCTGCATGGTGATGATTTTTCCACGATGCCATTTGACTGGTGAAAAAGGGTCACATTTTTCATTATTTTCTAGCCAATAGAATCCCCCTTAAACAGCCAGTTCCGAACATATTCTTAGTTTTTGGTTAAAGAAAATTATATTTTTTTCATGACAATAATAATCATTTACATACAATGCATTTCTCTGCTGAAACCAATTATTGTTTTTTTCTTCGATAACAATAAAAATACTTATGTAACTGGAGACAATTCATTCTACCAAACTAACTAAAAACCAACGTTGTCATTATTACAATTATTATTACAAGTATAAATGCTTAATGATAGAAACTATGTGGTCAATAGTAAGTGATGTTATTTATGTGATATTTATTTAGTTTTATGAACATTGTTATGAACATACAGCTAAATCATCATACGTGCGATAAATGAAGAATGAAGCTCTCGTAACCTTGGAGAAATTGTGTCACTGAAGCAGCTAATCACAATCAGTTATTCACTATGCATCAAGGAAAGCACACAGTGAATATTTAACACGTTGATTGTTTGAAAATCAGAGGTTTTCCTGGTGCTTTTGGAAATCGCGATGTGGTCATCATAAATTTTCCACAATTTGTGTGAAATAAATCATTGTGTAACATTGTCTTAAAACTTTTTCATACGTTCAGCACTATAAAAAACAAAGTACAGTTTTACTTTACAGTTTTTTGTGAGAAAAAAATGAGCGTAAAAATGACAAATAAAATGTGTCCCCATGAAAGAAAATTGATTGGATTACTATGCCTTATGAAGCCGTTTTGTAAAATATTAGCGGCAAAAATCAATGTAGCATAGGAAGAGAGATTGTAAATGATGGAACTCCCCAGAAGTTACTGAAAAAAATGGTGCACAAGTTTGATGGAGTTCAAATGAATGCCCTGTCATCAGCACCATCATCGAAGCCAGTGATATAGTTTCATGTAAAAAGTGTGTTAGGACTGGTCACCTCGAAAAAAAAATCGCAAGAGCACTGCTCCAAATGTTTCAGGTTAAATTTGAATATAACTATTCCGTGAACAGTCTAGTTCATGCAGGAACTTTTGCTATAGTTGAGATAACAATCAATGTGATCGCCAAACAAAGTTTTGTACCCAAAAATTGTGATAAAATGCACCCTTAAGTTGTTCTTTAAACTTTGAAGAACTTGAGCTGACAGCTTTATGTAATGACTGGTCTCGAGAATGTTTGGTTGAGACATCTAACTTGTGAATTTGTACTATAAAACAAAGGTTTTATTACTTTCTACTTACACCTTCCAAGTTGCGAGAGATTTTCATGCTATAGACTCGAGCAGGTACATGAGGCCCGAAGACTAGAACAGAGACAAGTAAAAGGAGACGATGGAGAGGAGCCATCGCTATACAAGACAGCATATGAGGTGTGGTTAGAAAACAAGAGAAGAAGGAAAAGCAAGAACCCCAAACTGCAATCCAAACTTGTCAGACCGTACCTAATGGAAGAAGCTTACAGCAATCATACCTATCTTGTCTGCAGACATGGTCAGCGATCTGTCTAAAATGGTAGCAACCTCAAACTGTACAAAGCTTGTCTAGTACCCTATGGCCAGGCCCCAGACGCCATGAAACCAGCTCACTGATCCAAATTGCGTGGTGCTGCCCTTGCAGATGGAGAAGTCCCCCCTCCACTTCAAGACACTTTGCTCCCCCTACTAGGGCTTCCCTTGCCCCGGGACTTTTTTCTAGCGCTGCTTTCTCCCAAAATCTTCTTGGTTAAACAAAAGGTGACAACCAGCCTACAGCAGCCTGTAGAGGAGTCTCAAGCTAGCACCTTCAGCAAGTTTCATCCAAATCAGGCAAGAACTGGCCAATCTAGAATACTGAAGTTGTTCCTCCACCAGCCATGCCCACTCCTGCTGTAACCCTAACATGTACAAGCCACCCCAGACGCAATGTGGGACCACCCCAATGCTATGGACAGCCCGGATGCCACCAAGTAACTGCACAAAATACCAGTGTTAGAGGAACAATGCGACGAGAAGGTAAAACTGCTGACTGAGTTAACGTCTTTTACCGCTAGGACCAAGGCCTCCAAACCCCAGTGCCTAATCTTAACAGAATCGCTTGAATCTGTTTTACCAGGTCCCAAAATCTTAACTGGCCTCTTTGATCCCCCTTCACCGCAGAGCCCGACAAAAACACCCCCCTTTTTTCCTACTACAATGAGTCACACTCCACTAGAAGTAGGACAAAATATTGTGAAGCCAGATGGTCAAAGCAGTGCAGTTCTTTTGCAACCAGCATCTACTACTGGGCAGGATGCTTACTTGTTGCAACTGCGGACTGACCACATTCAAAAAATGAAAGCTGAGGACAATTAATCTTTCGTTCGATTAGAAGAAGATGATGACAACCTGCTCGTAGAACCAAGTCGAGCTGAGTATCAGCCCCCCTCCAGTAACCGTGAAAATGAGTTGTTAGGATTACCCACTACAGAGGTGCATTTGCTGACTAACTCTCCAGCAGAAACCACTACTGACAGCCACCGAGGTGAGTTGATAGATTACAACCAATGATATTTAAAAAATTCTACTGCATGTGATCCTTAAGCTCTAACTACCCGGGAGTGGTGAAACCCCCCCCCCCTGCCTTGGCCGCACCCCCTTTCACCCTCGAGTCAGTGTATTGCCCATCCCATCTTATTATATGTTGTCTGTACCTGTAACTAAGCAAATCGTAATATCCTGGTGATGTTCACCAACTAACTGTGCCTCATTTATCATTATTGATTAATTAGAGAATGAAATGAAATGGGGTATGTGAGAAATTTTCGCGCATTACCGGCCACCCAGCCCATTCCCAACCTCCCCCTACCTTGAAAACCCCCGCACCCCTTCCCTACCTGTAGTAATAGTTTTAAGTAGACCCGGGATTTTCCCTTTATGTTATATATTTTCTACACCGGGTTAAGGGATACTGGCTATCACTGGTTTGTCAGTGCCAGTATGGGCTCTGTGTCTAAACCACCAATCCCATGAGACTTCCCATAGCACCCGGGTGAGTACCCCAGGCCTACCAGTAAATATGGCTGCTAAAGGTAGCCTGGGGTCTTAGGAGCTGAAAACCATTCCCCTTATGGAGACTGGAGCAATGCTAATGATAGGAGCAAAAATAAGTAAGTGTGGATGCCTTATAAGGAATGGAAGATATCCACCATCACAGAAAGAGCCGGAACGGAGCCCAGAGCCACCTTGCCATGTGCTTACTTCTCTCATTTGTTTTCCTTGCTATTGTGATTTCTGATATCTCTTTTTATTTGTATATATTTTGTATTGTTGTATGTCATTGGCTTACACCTAATAAGGTGGTGAGTTTTCCTGCCTTCTCCTATGAAAAGAGCTGCTGCACATGTGAGAAGGCGGAAGTTGATGGATTTTTGTGCTATACCTGTATTATGTTGCAAAACAGATTGAAATAACAAAGTACTTTGTTTGTGTAAACTCCGTGTGATTTGCTTTGGGCGTGGACCCCAAAGCATTCGTTAGTGTTTAGTTTGAGGGGATGCCGTTGTGTCTGTAGTAGGAGAAGGAAATTTGCTACGAAATTACCCTTCCCCCCAAACATCCACACCCCTGTTTTTTCCAGTGACCTCTGACTTGATAAACATGTATTGACTCCCCTTCCAACTTCTGTTACAGAAAGTAAAGTTGTCCATGGAATAAATGCCACTGCCAAATGTCTATCACAATCATAAATTTTATGCCCATCCCAGTCCACACTTAACACCTCTCCTCCTTTCCCTGTAAATTTTATCCTTCTGTCATAATGCAAACACCGTAAATGCTCACCAATACCACCTTAAAAATAGGCTGTTTGTACAAGAGTTATCTTCTATCGCCAGAGAAGACACAACTCCTGAAACAGCTACTCTCAAGAGAACTATAGACACGGATTAGTGTACCTATATGCCCAATACTGTCCAAGTTTGAAAAAGAATCCAAGAAACTGACACTCTCTCGGCGGACTTGAAAGTTACTAACACACCTGCTCATAAGGAGTCCATAGAAACCCTGCATTTCAATCGTATACATACTCCATATAAACCAGGGTAGAATTATACTGTTTTGGTATTGAGTTAGCTGTACTGGTGTTCCTGCATTGTGAACAGTGAAAGTTTGGTTTACGTTGCTTCTGGTGTGGTGGAGTGTGTCAGGAAAATTGCCACTGTCTACTTCTGGTGGTTGATTCAGGTTGAGTGGCTTGGTTGTAATTGAAGATCGGATGTATAGAATCGTGGTCAAGTGTCTCGGTTGTTGATTGAATGACATTGTTGGTGGTTGGGCAGAATAAAATCTTTGCTAAAGGTCTCGGTCTTAGGCCAGGTGGTCTTAAGAATTAGAAGACCACAATCTCAGCTGGTTCATCAACATGTTTTTCTTCTCTATTAAACCTACCCAGAATAATACCATCCTATTCATCTTAATACGGTGTCATAACAAGTTAAAACATCTACCAATATCTTCAACAATATTAGTTTGCAACTTTAATCAACAAGAAACTAAATAGTGCTTTCTAAACAGACTTTATAACTGTGAGGATTGTTTTATCTTCAATGAGTTCTGAGCGGACAACTTCAAAATGTATTTGCTGCAACTACAGAACGAATAGATGCAAAGAGTTTATCATAAAAAAAGCTATATGAAACTTCCATTTCACCTATGTTTCACATTTGGTTTTGCATTAAAGGTGTTTGCAGTTACTTGCATTACTATCTGCTATTATGAAGCAAACCATGAAAAACCTGTGTTTTCTAAGATTTCTTGGTGCTTTATTATCTGTCATTGAATAATAATGAACATTGGGACTGTTAAGCATAAATGGAGATACTAGTCTGAATATAACTAAAACTCTTCGCAATAAAGTTTATCTGTATTACCTTATTGAAAGTTGCTAGAAAATTTAGTAATTGGTGCAAAAAGCTATAAAACAATAACTTATTAAAAAATCAAATGCAGAACAAAACAACAAAAAAATCTCCAAGTCTGCTAAGTTTTCAAAAGAAAATTTTGCAAGAGGAGGCAATAATATGTGCGTTATTAAACATAATGCATCGTAGCACCGCCCACATTTGTAAACAATATTGTGAGGGATGCCATTACTATTTACAATTACTATGTTTCCATATCATGACAAATTGGCGATACTGCCGGCGATAAAGGGAAATTCCAGTTGGAAACAGCATTGTCGACAAATTTGTCGTGAGACTTGTCGACAAACATTTGTCGCTCTCTGAAAGTGAAAAATTGGCGATAAGCAGAATTCCAGATGTTTATTGCTATTGGAAACGCTAATGTCGCCAAAGGCGATAAAACCAGACATGCGTAATAAAACAGGAAGCCACAAATTATCCATTGTAACCGCATGGCATCGTTAGCTAGTGTGTGTTTATATTTAACTAACGAGGATTGTTTGCGGTTTATTACACAGTTATTTATGAAAGAAACAATACAACTGATTTGAAACGAATGGATCTTAGCTGCTGGTAATTAATTATTGCAGTGGTGAAAATCAAATGGTAGTATTTTTTTAGCAAAAATTCACTTGGTTCTTTTTTATTATTATTTATTTATTACTAACTAATAATAATAAATAATATAATTTATTGAATCATAGCCAGTGTGCTACTAAAATTCTTTGTCACCACACAGCTTCCTTAGCTAGCCAACAACTCAGTGATATTTTATTCATATATTTCACAATATAAGAAAATAATAATAAAAACAGCCTGCAACGCTAGTCGGCTAAATTGCACTCAACAGCACACTGACTGCAACTGCCTCTGTGGGCGTGGTTTAACCAACGGCGATAAACTTTGAGTCGTGGAAATATATGCCCTTGTCGCCAATTATTTGTGGTAGAAAACCACAGAGATTTGGCGATATTTTGTCATGATGTGGAAACATAGTAATTATCGCCATAACTACACAAGTACATATTCTATTCTCAATTTCATCATCTATTTATATTTTCTTTCTGCATCGCTACGAGATTCTATTGCAAGCATAAATATTTAATTAATCATTATTTACTGGCTTTTTCCACGAAAAAGTGTAAACCACATTTTGGTTGTTGTGATGTATGGCTTGGCCTACAAGACCTTTTGTTCTATTTACGTTTAAATATTTGTGTACGATAATAATAAAATCGGAGTTGGCCTAACTCTCAGAAGCTCTTTCACCCGTGGTCAACAGAAGAATAGACACAAACTGAAGATACAGAAAACAACAAACTTTGTCCAGCCAACGATCAGTGCAAGCAAGGTTTGGTGGAAAGTGAGCAGTCGATCTGACCATCGCTGCGTATTCCCTTAAGGTGTACGACACAAAGCCCCTTGTCTTTTACCAAACAGCTCGGCTGTAATCAGTTTGCCCGAATTAGATCGGAGCTTAGCGGAAACCGATAATTACTTAGTAACCATCGCTGTGTAGTCCCGGAAGGTGTACAACGTTAAGCACTCCACCGTAAATTCAGCCCTTACTGTTGATCATACAGAAATACAAAACAAGCACTAAAATAGACACAGATTGTAAACACACTGCCTTGGCTGAAATCTATGCAATAATTAGGAAGGTGTACAGGTGTATGCTACCACCCAGATGAAACACCTGTAAAATATTTAACAAATGATAAATCCAAAGAGAATTGTGGAAAGTTATAACTCCTAGACTGTAGACGTTAAGCTATTTGTTTCTTGAAGGCTCACGCTAAAGTAAATGGGATGTTGCTTCAGGTTTGAGCAAACAATGCGGTTGACCATGTGAGAAGCAGAAACTTTATAGTTTTTACTATCTACTTTTGACTTTCCTCAAACTTTGTAAAATAGTTGTAAAACAAACAAAGAAATTCCAGTAGATGCGTGTGAATAGAGTTATTCGTATGGAAGCTATTTCTTACTGTTGAAGAAAATCCTTAATTTTAAAAAAAATTAGTAGCTTTTTGCTACAAAACCAACTGTTTTCTGTTTCACTGCTCTTTATCGGCTAATACATCCTGAATGTTTCATAATTAGCCAATGATTGCCAGGAGCTCTCCCTATCTACTTACCGTAGGTGCTGCAAATCACCGGTGATTTGAATACTATGATTTGCAAATTTTTTATTCATGAATTGATTTGCAATCTTTTCAGCTCACTGTGAAAGGCAAATAATTGATTTGAGTACCAGTTGTTTTGAAGTGATTTGAGGCTGCCAGCGCTTGAGACTGAGATGTCCGACAATGTCCAACAATGCAATAGTATACTGTTAGAGCTCAATGAATGGAAGTTTGGTAGCGCCGATTCCTTGATTACGAAGTAAACGTTATAATGGCTAATTAACGTAAAAAACTGCTGTTGGCTTTTTTTGAATGGCAAGGTATTGAAAGAGCACTAAGTTATTGTTCTAGTGTGCAGCCGAGAAAAATAGGTTCAACTGCTTCAAATAAAGTTGTTTAGTTGATCAATTAACCTCAGAGCTCTGGTATCTTGTATACATCGCAAACAAGTGAATTATTGTCTGGTTGTGTTTCTAAACGACTCTAATTTTTCTCCACAGTTTGACTTACTTCTGATCAATACATCTCAACCAAATTTACATTTCTAGAACAAGAAAAAATGCAGGTTATAAATATGACAAAAAGATTTTCTTTTGAAAAATCATACTTTACAATGTTTGAGGCAAGGGTTTGCATTAGGTATAGCTGTGAATGTTTTTTGGAACCTTTACTACGCATTAATCTGATTCACCAAAGCAACTCAGACTCAATAATACTTGGTAGCAGTTTGAAAGTTAGAAGTGTGGTTTGGGATTCAAAGAACATCATTAAACCAGTTAAGACAGAAATGGTAAACTTCAAGCAGGAGATGACCTTGTACATAAATAACCATGAGAGTTGTTGTAGCCTTAAAGTTCTTAATGTATGCTGTTGATCACTTTATGAAGGAATAGGGTTGACTTGATGAAATATGTATAGAGCGATAAGGAGAAGGCTAGGGACTACAATATGGTTATCAGTCTATTGACGTAGATGAAGCACGTTTATTAGGGATTCTAACAATGAAAAGTTTATGCCTGATTAGCATAAAGAGTAGGAGCAGGACTATGTCTAGGTTATTTGGCTCCATATGGTGAGCCAAGTTTGGCTTTGCCCAGGCTTCTGCACAAGAATTGTCATTGCGATAGTGTATGCCATAACTCCCAGGAATGCTTGAATAAATGTACAAAGACGTTGGTATACATAATTAGATAGGCATTTGTAATTGCAGTAGCAGTAAAAATGTAGGTAGTAGTTGTAATTAATTTGAGTCAGAACCCCATCGGTAATGGGAAGTTCCATGGGTTTAGTTATAACAGCTGACTACGTATAACTTTAGTTAAAACATCAGACAATAAATGCCAAACGGAAATTTCTAGCAATGCCACTCATTCTGAGGAGCCATCTTTTACGCCCCAAAGTATAGAAGCGGTGCTTTTTTGCCTGCGAGAAATCTACTTCTTATGAAGCATAATAACTGCACACATGGTAGAGTTGAGATGCTACTCCTACCCTACTGTAGTGGATCGTGTCGGTAGCGCTCTCACTATTTTCCACTGAGGAGCAAATGTCCACAGAGCTCAGCTCTTTGCACAGTCCAACATTATCTCTACAAGAGGTAACCTTTCATGGTGCAATGGAGAAGTTGCTCACAACTACACAACTAATGGGCCACACCTCAGACAAGCTACTCATAGCTTAAGAATAAAACAGATTTATTGTCCGGATATCCATCTCTCGGAAGGCAATCGACGAGATATGTTAACAACAGTAGCGCTAGTAGATAAGGGATATTGATCACACAAAGAGCCTGCCTTTAAACAGGCTAATTGGCCGAAATTTGAGTACAAGATTATAGTATAACCACAAAACAATAGATCAAGTGCGATGAGCCAATCAAATCTACCCAGCTACAACAATACATATGATGCGCACCGACAATGGGATCGGGTGCCTAGGGGAACAAGTAAGGGACTACATATCTGAATCTCAGTCTTAGGCAGCCTCTGGTCTATCGTTGGTGATATGTAAAAGTAGTTGGTTCCAGGATTTATCTTTCCGTGGTCACTTAGGTTACTCTAGCTGTGGCTGCGATCTTGTTATCGACCTCGTGAATGGCTGTTGTTTGGTGAATGGCTGTTGTTTGGTGAATGGTTGTTGTTTGGTGAATGGCTGTTGTTTGGTGAATGGTTGTTGTTTAGTGAATGGCTGTTGTTTGGTGAATGGCTGTTGTTTGGTGAATGGCTGTTGTTTGGTGAATGGTTGTTGTTTGGTGAATGGTTGTTGTTTGGTGAATGGTTGTTGTTTGGTGAATGGTTGTTGTTTGGTGAATGTTTGTTGTTTGGTGAATGGTTGTTGTTTGGTGAATGGTTGTTGTTTGGTGAATGTTTGTTGTTTGGTGATTGGCTGTTGTTTGGTAAATGGCTGTTGTTTGGTGAATGGCTGTTGTTTGGTGAATGGCTGTTGTTTGGTGAATGGCTTTTGTTTGGTGAATGGTTGTTGTTTGGCGAATGGCTGTTGTTTGATGAATGGCTGTTGTTTGGTGAATGACTGTTGTTTGGTGAATGGCTGTTTGTTTGTTTGTTTGTTTTATTTTCATCATGAATTGTTGCTAAACAGTGAGAAAAAAATTGAGCAGTGATGAGGGTCCGTGTGCGCAGTAGCATAGCTAATCGAGGCGCTGGACCCATTTGACAGCTAGAAAACAATATACAGAAGCAGAAGCCACTACATGGAATCAAGTAGGTGTTGCCTTAAGGCCGCTTTAAATCTTGATGTTGAAGCCATCACCCGCAGCCCCACAGGCAGCGAGTTCCATACATCAGCAGATTGGTAGGTGACCTGCCTTTGGCCACAGGCAGAAGAGGAGACTGGGTACGGCAAAGAATATTGAGAGTGTCGGGTATTATGTGAGTGGGCTGGCGATGATATTAAGCTATAGTGTTTATAAGCAAGCAAACCTAGCCGGTGTTTGTATAACAGAGAGATGGGTAAAACTTTTGTCTTTTTGAACAAAGGAGAAGTGTGGGTGTTAGGCTTTTTGTGACAAATTATACGGATCAAACGCTTTTGCACTATCAATATTGTGTTTATATAGCAAGCTGGAGCATTACCCCATGCCTCAAGACAATACAAAATCTTGCTATTTATCAGGGTGTTATAAAGTAGCAGTAGTGTGCTGCTAGGAAAATATGTGGATGCTTGATAGATTAGTCCAAGGCTTTTGTGGAGTTGATTCTTTAAGTTTAGTACATGGGAAGACCAATTAAGGGTTTTATCTACGGTAACTCCAAGAAATTTTATGGAACTGGCTTCAGCTATTTCAGTATTGCCCATTTTTACTGTGTTGTACATGGTAAATTTATTTTGTGGATTTTTAATAACAATGTAGTTTGCTTTGTCAGTGTTCAGGGTTAACTTATTGTTGTCACACCAGCTTTTGATGTTATCCAGCTCTGCATTTATGGCTTCTTACTCTTGGTTAAGATCTTTACTAGTTATAAATAAGTTTGTATCATCAGCAAAGAGAATCGGTTGAAATTTTTGACAGCATAATATTAGGTCATTAATATACAATAGAAACAGGGTTGGACCAAGAATGGACCCCTGGGGGACACCACAGGTTATTGGCAAGGGTTGAGAAATAGTGTCATTAATTACTACGCATTGAGAACGATCAGTTAAATAATTATGAATAAGGGAGACAGCAGAACTAGTGAAATTTAATGCGGTTAGTTTTTTTACTAAAATGTTGTGATCAATTGCGTCAAATGCTTTTGAAAAGTCAATGAAAACACCTAGAATAGCATAGCCTTGGTTGAGTGCAGCAAATGTGTTGTTAGTAAATTTAACCAGGGCCTCTAGAGTCCCCTTTTTTCTATGGAAACCAAATTGCGATTCGGAGATTATATTTTCATGGGTTAAGTGGTTGTGAATTTGGGAGTTGATTAATTTTTCAAGTACTTTGGAGAACATGGGCAAGATGGAAATAGGGCGATAGTTATTGCATGAATCTTTGCTCCCTTTGTTTTTGTATATAGGTAAGACTCTGGCACTTTTCATTTTCTGTGGTACAGCACTGTCTTTCAAGCATTTGTTAATTATGAAAGTGAAGGGTGACACTAAATATTCAGCACAAATTTTAACTAGTTTGGGTGGTACTTTATCTAGGCCCTGAGCTTTTCTTTCGTTTATACATCTCAGCTCATGTAGTACATCAGCTTCATTGATTGATAAGAAATCAAATTGCTTATAGTCACATTTATAATCAATGCCTTTTGTGTAAGAGGATGGAATAGCATCAGCTAGCCTAGGTCCGATTTCGGTAAAGTATATGTTAAATTCAGATGCAATTTCCAAGTCATCAGTAAATATTAAATCACTTTTGACTATTTTATTTATGTTTTGTGAAGATGCCTTTACTCGCCCGCTGGCAGAGTTTACAATATTCCAGAGCTTACGTGTATCTGATTCACCTGATATAATTTTGTTATAATACTTTGCTTTGGCTTCTTTAATCATAGTTGAAACTTTGTTCCTTTGTTTCGTATAACTTAGCTTCAAGCAAATAACATCCAGGGGACATTTCACAACATTGTCTTTATGAAACATTGGCACAAAATGTTTTCCGAATATTGTTGCAACGTTTTGAGATAACGTTTCAGGAAAATGTTTTGCGAAAATGTTTTTTAGACGTTTAGAAAATGTTATTCAAAATGTTTGCCCGGACATTACAACAACATTGTGACAAAATCTTTATATAACATTCGGAAAAATGTTAAGAGAATGTTACTAAGCTAATGTTCTTTTAAAACGTTTAAATAATGTCCAGACAACATTTGTGCAAATGTTAGTTTGTAACGTTACAGGAATGTTCCACTTGGATCTTATTTCAACATCGTGATGTAACATTCAAATAATGTTACTTTTGAACATTGTTCTAACATTTTAGCAAATGTTATCGGGAGGTTATCACCCGACATTTTTCTTCAAACCTTTTTACAACATTAAAATAATGTTTTCCCAAATGTTACTTCAGCACATTATGACATTGTTATTGACTAATGTTTAGCAAACGTTTATTTACAACCTTTGCTTAACATTTTTTAAAAACATTACAGCAATGTTTCTACTAATGTGCTGGGAACGTTTTGCAGCCAACATTACGGTCAAACATTTGTGCAATGTTGAGATAACATTTGCTCAAACGTCATTTCAAAACATTGTAACTATGTTACTATGTAATGTTCAGCAAATGTTTGTTTTTGACATTTGTTTAACATTGTTTAAAAACATTACAATAATGTTTTCACCAATATTCTGTGATCGTTTTCGGCCAACATTGCTTTTAATCCTTTTTATAACATTAACATAATGTTTTCCCAAACGTTACTTCAGCACATTGTCACAATGTTATTGGGCAATGTTTAGCAAACATTTGTTTACAACCTTTATTTAACATTTTTTAAACACATTACAACAATGTTTTTACTAATGTGCCGGGAAGGTTTTGCAGCCAACATTGCTGTCAAACATTTGTGCAATGTTGAGATAACATTTGCTCAAACGTCATTTCAAAACATTGTAACTATGTTACTATGTAATGTTCAGCAAATGTTTGTTTTTGACATTTGTTTAACATTGTTTAAAAACATTACAATAATGTTTTCACCAATATTCTGTGATCGTTTTCAGCCAACATTGCTTTTAATCCTTTTCATAACATTTACATAATGTTTTCCCAAATGTTACTTCAGCACATTGTCACAATGTTATTGGGCAACGTTTAGCAAACATTTGTTTACAACCTTTATTTAACATTCTTTAAACACATTACAACAATGTTTTTACTAATGTGCTGAGAAGGTTTTGCAGCCAACATTGCTGTCAAACATTTGTGCAAAGTTGAGATAACGTTTGCTCAAGTGTCATTTCAGAACATTGAAACTATGTTGCTGTGTAATGTTCAGCAAATGTTTGTTTTTGACATTTTTTTAACATTGTTTAAAAACATTACAATAATGTTTTCACCAACATTCTGTGATCGTTTTCGGCCAACATTGCTTTTAATCCTTTTTATAACATTAACATAATGTTTTCTCAAATGTTACTTCAGCACATTGTCACAATGTTATTGGGCAATGTTTAGCAAACATTTGTTTACAACCTTTATTTAACATTTTTTAAACACATTACAACAATGTTTTTACTAATGTGCCGGGAAGGTTTTGCAGCCAACATTGCTGCCAAACATTTGTGCAATGTTGACATAACGTTTGCTCAAGTATCGTTTCAGAACATTGTAACTATGTTACGATGTAATGTTTCGCAAATGTTTGTTTTCAACTGCTATTTAACATCGTTTAAAAACGTTAAAATCATGTTTTTAAAAATGTTCTGGAACCGTTTTCAGCCAATATTGTTTTCAAAAAATTATAGAATGTTCAAATAACATTTGCGTGAACTTTATTTCAGAACATTATTACTATGTTCCTATGTAATGTTTAGCAAGCATTTGTTTTCAACCTTTATTCAACATCATTGGAAAACATTACAATAATGTTTTTAAAAATGTTCTGGGAATGTTTTCAGCCAACATTGTTTTCAAACATTTATAAAATGTTGAAGTAATGTTTGCTCAAATGCCATTTTATAATATTGTAATTATGTTACTATGTAATGTTTAGCAGACGCCTGTTTCAATGATTATTTAACATCGTTCGAAAATACTACAGTAATGCTCTTAAAAGTGTACTGCGAACGTTTTTCATCCAACATTATTTTCAAACGCTTGTGGAAAGTTGAAATAATGTTTGCCCTAATAGTATCCCAGAACATTGTAAAATGGTTGTGAGGCTCCTTGTAGGACAAAATCTTGGATAAAATTGTAGTATAAAGCATTTGTTTATTTTTATGGAGTAAAGTTGTTTCTGACCATGTTTTTTTGATGAACTTTTTGTGCTACTTTGTGACACAATACTAAAAGTACTGAACACACAGAGGTTGTTACTTGTCAGTTACCTCAAAAGCATTTTCTGGCAAACTTGTGATTATGTTTCAGGGTAGCGAAGGGCTTATGCTCCTATTGCTGAACATTTTTTGTGAATGTTTTTTTTTTCAAAATCTTGAATAACTTTTTGACTAAGGTCAAGCGTTGATGAATTCCTGAACAAAAGAACCTTTTTTGTCTACATTAAAACTAGACAATGATCACTTTATATCAGGCTATTGTTTTGCAAAAAAAGGTTTGTGTGAGATTTGAACAGTTTTGTTTACCATATTTTCCATCATTTAAATAGTGTTGTATCCAAGAGAAAATCAGATAGTTGCAGGAAACCACATAATGCGTATGTATGCACCAAAGCTTGATTGCTGAAATTTACTAATCTATTTGCTAGCAAAAATTCCTACTTTGACAGAGAAAGTAATGGGGACACAACTTCTCTGAATTGCTGAGCTATAGCTTGTGCTGAGTGAAATATTCACCAAGTTCTAATTTGCAACATGGTAAAAAAAAACTATACCAGTAAGTAGCTTCAGCCAAGTGGTTAAACTCTGCAATGTGATTCAAGTTTGTACATTAGGCATTAATACAATTGTTTCTTCTGTGTATCAGAATTTATTTATTTTAGGCCCACTATTTTGTTAGAGGGGAAGAAATCATTAGGTCAACAAGGCAAAACGAGTTAAAAACTATTGGCTGGAACAACATATGTTTAAGTGCAATAACTAGCTTTACAGAAATACCTCGTTTTGCAGAGCTCATGTACTTTTTGATTGCATGTTCAGTAATTGGTTATTGCAACATAATTAGCCGAAACCTTTAGTCTCTCAACTTTATTTTAAAGCTATTTTTATTCAGTGGATAATAACAGTATTTTATAAACAAAAACAGTTGATACTCTCCATGTTAAAGCAACTGGTTGATCTTCATTCAACTTCATTGAAAGTTCACTGTCAAACCAAAGGGTAGAATGATCGCGTGCAGATAACTCCTGCATTGCTTACCAGCCATTTGATTTTTCTTTGGTTCAAATGTCAAGAAACGCAATGTTGTTGAAATTAAGCATGGAGTTGCAGATACAGAGAAAAAAAATGACATCTGCATGTTCAATTGGTAATTTTGATACTCATTTTAGTTAAATATGTTTCTATGGCAAACGTTCTTGGAAATAGTTGGCCCGTAGCAAGACTTCATAATGTTTGAGCTTTATCAAAATTTAGAGGCATTAAACCTTTAGCCTCAAAATCATTGATTCTTCTAACTTTTTAAAATCCCCATCATAGTCTCGAAATGAAAGCAATTGATTTTTTGCTGAAACTGTATTTCATTATGCTTTATGGGTAAAAACCATCTCATAAAAAGTATAGTGTCGGAATATACAACTAGTTTGACATGTTGGTGACTTCCAATGTGTTTAAACTATTGAGCAACGAGTCTTCAAATTTAATGGTACAATCAAGTTGAACTGGCAGTTATTTATTTTTTCATCTTTAATTCAAGTTTTTTTTATGTGAAGCCTTGAATAACAATTATTTGGTAGCAGTATACTGAAGCCTGTTGATATTGACTTTTTTGTAGTCATATTGCGCAATAAGAGAAATATTAGCATGGTGCTAAACAAACAAAACGATTTTTTTTTGTTTTCATTGCCATCAAGATCTCACAGAAAATATCTGATAAGTGTCTGCAAAGTCTGTGTTATATAATCATGTAATCCTTCTGATCTCCCACTATAAACCTCATTAGTAGAGTATTCAGAAACAATAGCAAAGTAGCTTTGGTTATGAAGCTCTTTGAACAGACGTGAAGGTGTTTCATTGTTAGGCAAAGCCTTTCAAAATAAAACAATTATCGTAGATATCAGGGCGAATTACTGTACAAGGAAAATTTCTAGGCCAACAAATTGTTAGAAGCAACCTTAACCAATAAGTTTCACATTTCAAGTCAATCATGCTACCCTCTTTTTCAACATCGATTAATTTCAGTTTTTATAGACTGTTTCCAAATGCATTATTTGGGGCAGCACCTCTCTATCACGACTTTACTGATTACCCACTTTCCATTGTGCAGTTAACAAGGTTGCTCTGTTTGCTTTCAAACAAACATGAAGAAAAAAACTGTTTCAAAAAATAGTTACTGCACAAATATAGGTATGAAAATCACTTTGCAAAGTTTAGTGTATGTACCAATGCAGCGCTATTGATCTGAGTTTTTTATCTATGGCCTTAATTAAAAAAAATTTTGTTTTAGTACTTTTTGCAGCTACACTGAAGAAAAGTTAACTGAAATGATAACTACTGGTTTAGCCCTGGCAACTTGTCATTTTGTTGGATGCTTTAGAATCTTGTAAATGCAGTAATCTTTTGTAAAGTGGTGCCTAGAGATAAAAATCTTTTGATCAGTAGTTTAAGCTAGTTACATAACCAATGTAAAGTTTATGAGCTGGACCTAGAACTAGATTATGGTACAAAAACCTATTTCACAAATGGCTCTTGACAAAAATGGGTGCAAGTTCTCTAATAGTTATCAATTTGTGAGCGATGTGCTGCTGTAATTGACCTTTCCAAGTGCAGTTAGCGTTTGTTTTACAGCTGTTAGATTTTTTCGCAGTCACAATCAAGGTAAAGAATCAAAATAGTTTGAATGCGCTAGATCTATAAACTGCAAGAAGGGAGAGGTGAGAGTAGCTTTCTGGGTAGAAAATTCAGAAGCTCTCTTTTTACTTGTGGATACCATGCACTTGTCTTGTTCGTCAATTAACTAGAAAAAATCACAAGCCCCAAGGTATAGGCCTACAAGCATTTCTTAGCTCTGTGGTGCTCTGTTTTGTGGCATTATAAGCATTTTAGGTTAATGGACCTGTTTTATAACTTGATGGGTAACCCTCACATGCTTTCTTGTTTTGAATAATAATTTTGATCCTCGTATTTAACTAAAAACATTTGATTGATATTAACCCAGAGTTATTGAATTGACGGTTTTTTGGTGCTTTTGATTACTTCGTTGATTACCTGTCAATTTTCAGTTTTGTTCTACTTACAACAATTATCTGGCTTTAACCCACGAAATTTTTTGGGTTTCACAGGCTGTTATCATTACCTAACAAAAACAGATTAGGAGTTTGTTGCTCAATAAGCATTTCCATCTGTCTTGTGTGCCAAAAGTGACACTACGGACATAAAGCTTTCATCATTTTTTTTCCTTATTTCCAGCTTCGATGTTTCAAAACTGTCAATTAATGAGTCTCCGAATACTGTTGCATAATTAGCTTGAGCTGTTGATTTTTTAACATTATTTTTTTCCAATCACATGTTAAGACCATATGGTAGTTAGAATAGAAATTTTTTTGTGGGAGTGAGTCTCTGCACTTTCGGTAAATATTTCTGCAAGCTTTTTGTGCTCGAATTGGTGTTATACAAAAGTAAAGAAAATCTTTCATTGTAATATTTAATCAAAGAACAGTGTACTGTAAGTTCTATCACATCTCATAGCTGGTATAAAAGGAGTTACTACAAACATCTGTTGTGTAATAGCAAGAAGATTAATCTATCTCTATCTCACTTTAAACCATATCAAAGCAGTGGGAATAAGAGCATATTCAATTTGTTTATAAGAGAGAGATTGAACAGAAGTGAGGCAATTTGATGGTGCTGTAAAACTGTCTGAACATTCAATCCAGAAACAGGTACTAAAATAAAGCAATTCGTTGGAAAAGGCTTTAAACTCTCTGAATTATAAAAAAACAACTGTTCATGAAACGCTTTTCTTCAATTTTTTTTCAATGCCGAACTATCAGCCGTATTTTTACCTGTTGTCTTTTTATCGAAATCGAATGCTGCTAAATTGAAACCCAATCAAAATCAAAGCGTGTAAGGTAACTTGAGAGTTGATTAAGGTGTTCTGCAAACTGACAATGTAGTTCAATAAGTTCTACCATGTTTCATCTGAGGCGATTACTTGTACACTGATTACAAAAAATTAAAAAGCTATGAATAAAAACTTGAAATAGTTACAAAATAAGATATTACTTTTATCAGCACCACATCGCAATGAATAATATAAAAAGTTAGTTTGCAGATCAGTTTGTTTTTGAGACTCAGCTATTTTATGTAAAAACAATGAAGCTGCTTAGTAGGTATTAATAATCTCCTGAATTTCTGTAAATGCTGTTAAATAATGATTTTTAACAGAAAAAACACTCTGGATGAAAAAAATGGCGACACAGCTACTGCATAATTTCTGTTTTCTTGCTTTAGTATTAAACTCTCAGAAAACATCTACATGCACCTAACTAACCACATTTAGTGTCGTATCTTCAAGCAGATGCAGGATTACATAATCGACAATAAGTCCCTTATGTGCTAAATAGATAATTGACCAATGGGTTCTAGCAGATGTGAAACATCATTTCAAGTACATATTCGGTGTGTTGACGAGTTATAAGAGCTTCAGACTGATAATATACATTGCAACAGGCATTGTATTTGCTTTCTTTCAAAAGTTTTTGTTACAGGCTGCGTTGATTTTGACACAAAAACAAACCAAAATCATTATTTTTTTTCTTGAAATGTTGGATCTTATTTGTATCTTTGAATGCTTTGGCAAATGGTATTTTTGAAAGAAATTTAGTTTTAATTTCACTGACAGCTTAGGTAAGCTAAATTTAATATAGACTATTGCAGTCTATTCCGTTTATTGGTCTGTTATTGGTATCTGAGAAAGAACCTGCCGCTAAATTCAGTTTTTGGCAAGTGGCTTTAAATCTAAATAGATTAGCACAGCTGTTAACAATGATCAAAGAGGAAGATTAGGAATGTAAGCTATTGACTCCATAGGAAACCAGTGGAATCACAAGTGTTGGGTTTCTGAGATATAACAAACATAGATGGTGTTCGCATAATGTGAAAAAAAGTTTAGCTTTGCGGTAAGTGGTTTTTGTTATTTTTTGTTCTTGACATGCTGGAAATAGCAAACAAGCATAAATTGTAATTAAAAGAATATTGTATTATAGTCAAGCATCTTTGCTTGACTGTAAAGCAACATTATTTTAATGTAAAGTACATGGGCATAGCACAAAGTTAGTAGAGATGAAGCACCACAATATTGTGGTACTTCATCTCTACTAACTCTCTGCTCTGTTCATATACTTTGCATGAAGCTGGTTTCAAGCTAGATTATTTAAAATCGAGCTATTAACATTGAAAAACTTTTTTCTGTTTTGCAGTGGGCAACAGAAGATATTGGTACATAAAATATTTTTTGCTAATGTGCAATGGAGATTTCATCTACTTGCAAGCCAGTCAGCAGTTGGAGAAGAAAATGAGTTCAGAAGCTTGCTTGGCATCCTTTGTCAACCTTTGCCACATATTAAACTGCTTTGTGGTTAGCTTATTGTAAAGCATTATGTAACTCTTGCCTGCGCACAGTGGGAAAGTAGTGCATAGCAACCCGGTTCACACCATATTTACTTTGGTTCCCTCGTTCACATAGCAACAAATGATTGCTGAAGTCACTACTGTATTGTCCATGTTTTCCGCTTAATTACGCTTTTTCCCATAAACCAAGTCATTATTGACATGCATTCTGATTTTAATGTTTAAAAAGCACAATTTTGAGTGTAGATAATGGTTTGGGCAATATCTAACTCTTAGTTTTTGAAAATGTAACAATGGAATTCACTTAAAACTTAAAAGTGGCAAGACTATTTCAACAGTGCAGCAAAATGCGACAATTGCATCCTTGGCATTGGTGGATGGATTATTTGCTTACTTCACTCCCTATAGCATAGCAAGGGTACAAAACGGTTATGTAATATTCCACAACATTCTTTGTGTTGAACAAATACAATAATTTGAACTGTCAGGATACTCACAGGCAGGTGCGGTCAGTAGGTCAGTACTTGTTCACTTTTTTATTTCAGTTTCAATAAGTAACAGCAAGCATATTATTGAAATGCTGATGCATGAATAAAACAATGTAAAATATAATATCTCTTCACAAAATAAGATAATTTGCTTTGCAGACTTTAGCACAAAAATACTCGGGACTCAAAGTTTCTCACCAGCATTACCGGAATGTGATAATACCGACCATTTGGGATTCTGAATACACTTTACTGACTCATTAGATACATTGGTTACCGGGCTAATATTTAATTTTTTTAAAACAACAGAAAAATGTTATATTCCATACGTCGAGTTTTTGTTTTTCAAGCCATGAAGTTTTCTATTCAAGTTTTCTATTCCATGGAGCACGAAAGAAATGAGTCATTTGATTAGCTCCTATAAGGTGGTTTTAGTTATTCATCATGTTGAAAAATTTCAAAATCACTTATTTAAACACAGTTAACTAGCCACCTCAGCCGGAAAATTTCCAAATATGTTGATAAGGATAAAATATATGAGTTTCCATTCTGTTGACTGTAGTGGGATATAATGACTCACACTTAAAGCTAGGGAATTACATAACAAGCCCTAAGCCTGGAGCTGAGAACAAAACATTTATAGCGCTTACCAACCACAGCTACTAAACAATGAAGTAGTTGTGGCTGAGAGTTTTAGTTAGTTGTTAGTGGCATTGCAGTAAACTAGGCTGCCACATCTTGCTGCGATTTGTGTTAAGTGGAATGGCTCAACCATATTATTGCTAGAATGTGGAAAAGTAACCATTTACATGATCTTTTACTTGATAATAAATAAAGCTGAGTTTGAAGGGACTATAAAGCTATCTTCAGGTAAACAGAAGGTGTAGAGTCAACTAAAGACAGGTTAGTTGCAAATATTGAATAACCATCTTGCGGCAATTGCATGTTAAAAGTCGCAACTAAACATTGCTAGAGAAACCAGAAAAAACATTGTCCGGTCCAGTTTTGGTCACTTCTAGCACTGCAGATAGTTTCACTTTATTGTGCAATGCTTTTGTAACAATTGTAAGAGCAGTAATTTTCTTTGTATGTCATCATTTTTGCTCACAAATTCTCGTATAAGCTAGTGGTTAGAGCTGAAATAGTGGTCATATACTTTTTTTGACAAAATTCTCCTGTAAATTGGTTGCCTCCGAGAAATGTATCTGAAACAAATTTTCCCACTATTGTTTGCAATCATGTTGTCTATTTTGCATTACGTTTGTTTACACCCTGAAAACTTGAAAATATCTAGCAGCTTTTCATGTATAAAATGTGTCTCATGATGTTTTTGTGAATTGTCTGCAACACTGTGAATTACATATTATATTTGAAGCACACTTGACCAATGTTTTCTTGCAGTCCAAAACTCTCCTTTTTGTAGACATTCTAAAAGCAACAATTCTTTCCAAGTGACAAAAGACAACCTGTGAGGAAAACAACACATACTTGGAAAAGGTAAACTACTGAGGCTAACAACTTATGAACAAACACAAAGCATCACTTTGGTCCCAGCTTCTTTTGTATAACGGAAATGCGCAATGCAAGACAATTTCCAATACTTTCAGTATTTTTTAATAAAACCAGACATGGAAGAGATATGTGCTCATGCAGTCAAAAAACTAAATTATTGTAAAGAAGAACTTTTGGATGCATTCGGTCTGTTGTTGACTAAGTTTTTTAGAACATTGTTTAAAAGACCTAAGCGGTTTTCTATGGAAAAGTGGAGGATTTAAAAATTTTGCTGAGTTCAATTTTCATTCTGGAAAACCAAATTGTCAATAAATTTATGTTTGAGGGAATGAAAGTTGAGTATCATTGCAATAGGTGTGTCAAACTATCATCTCCTGTACCAAAATATTATCATATATATATTATATAAACTCTTGATTGTTTGGCCACTCCGGTTTCAAATTGTTAGTTCTCAATTTTCTAGCAGATAGTCATTCACAAACAGTCACTATTGCTTATGAGTTTTGTTGTACTAGCTGAATTAAATGCCGTTTATTCTTGTTTACTCTGCGAGCTTTGAATAAAAGAGTTGCACTGTTTCACTCTGCCTTTGTTTGTAGTCAGCCTGTATGGAAGCCTGCTGGTGCAAACATTGAAGCACTCATGGACAAAGGTAATCTTATCAATGCTCGCTAGTGTCACTAGCATTTTACAAAATTATGTTGAAATTGGCATTTGGAAAAAGAAATGAAAATAGTTTTGCGTTGTTATCATGATTTTTAAGCATTTATATGCACAAGATGCAAAAAATGGAATGGGGTATTTATAACAAGGACAAAAGATTTTAATATCAAAAACTTCAAATTTTTTGTTAGTAGCAATAAAACCAATACTATCTTTAAATTTTTTATGTGCTAAAACTGACGCATTTTAGTTAACGTTATGGATTTGTTTTGAAATTTTTTTGTAGTTTATATTCTGTGAATTGAAGTGAATTATATTCTACACCATAGTTTGACCAACTGAAGAGCATTTATCAATTTATAAAGTTCAATTTCTTGGATTTTGCTTCTCAATTTAAGTGTGTTGGCTTTTAAGAATCAAAGCGAACCCTACATCTCACTTTTTGTGTTAATCGTACTTGAATGTACATCAACTAGGCTTTCATTTTTGTAGTTACAAAAAATCAAGTATTAAAGTTTTATTTTTATTCTATAATGTTTTGGGCTTCAGTTGCGCGGAATTTCACTTCCTGGTTTTTACATACGAGCTTGAAATATAAAATGCAATTTTTTTCACATTTTTTTCATAGTAAACATGAGTGCGGGGACCACTACCGCAATTAAAGCAACAAACACTATTGATGGCATTATTCCTATGATGACATGAAAGAGAAGGTATGTTACTTTTTGATCTTACAATGAATAAAAAAAGTTTTCACTCAATTTTAGTTTTCACTCAATTTGTTTTTCTTAGCTATAATGATTAAGGGCATTAGCGTGCTCTTTTTTACTTCCTTTTTTTCATGAATCCAAGTAATGCTAGGTTCCGAGTTCTAGCAGGAAATTTGGTAAAATTCATATTCAATAAAAGGCTATACCTAAATGGGTGGCTACATACACGTACGTTTTGTCAGTATGCGATGAAAACGTGCTTTTTCTCTGCCTGACGCTTTGGTGACTGGACAATTATTATCAAAAAACCATTCTCGATTGAATAAAATCTAGAGACGAAATTTGACGACTCCAATGAAATTTTTTTATAATTCAACATTGACTTGGTCATTACTGCTTAGCCAACAGACCATTTGTTACTTCTATCAAAGAGGTTATGTTTTTTTTATAAACAACTAATTCTTATTTCTAGGCGTTATCGATTTATTACAGATAATAAATTATTTATTTATTATTATGAACAAATACCATAATTATTTAATAATTATAACTTTTATTTATGATAGTTTTCATAATGTCTTCATAGCCTCACTGGACACTCCGCAGCGTTTCGGTGATCAATCATCTGTGTGTGTAGCAACCAGAGCAACGCTACCAAACGTATTTCCGTCATATTCCTACAAAACGTGGGTGTGTGTAGCCACGGCTTTAGCAGCAGCTATAATAAGGGGTATTTATAAGAAGAGGACAATTCCAGTACGGGACACTTTTGTTTCGAAAAGTGACACGAATGGTTATTTTTTGACTGCAGGATTAAACTTGACACATTTGGTCTTTCATTTAATGTCCAGTAAACCAGAATTTACATGTAGGCCTAATTTGTACTCCATTGTCTACATTGCTGCTTTCTGCACCATCTCAGGAGCTTTTATTACGTGAAAATTTTAAATTACGTCACTCTGCTTTGTATTTTCTAGTAAGACAATCTCTGCATTTTAGGATGGCAGAATTCAGGGACCACTTACTCTTTGTGTACAAAATTTGTGCTGTCAACCAATTACAGAGGCTCTTCTTAAATTTATTGAAATGTTTATAAATGAATTTCCCAGTAAACTCTGAAGACTAAGGGTAAAAATGACGTAAAAATGAGGCGAAACAAAACTGAATAGTGTGCTACGAGCCGGTTGTCAAGACATTCATAACTATTTTAAAACTTTTGAGAAATTTTATCACTTAGAGTGAAAGCTTGTTTTTTTTATTCTTGATAGGTCTATGAAGTGCTACGAGAAAATGCATTATCATTAATACAGTGAATTGCGCTTTGTACGTAAACTATGGCAAAACTGGGGTTTTTGTTGCAAAGTTATCCCCCCTAATTTGAGTAGGTACAACTAGCCAGAGCAGATGCTGGCTCCAAATGTGTAAGACATTACAAATGCATAAGAAACTCCTAGAAGAGTGATGGGCAAGTTTTTGTGGTCTTAGAAAAGTCTTAGGACACCGTTGCCGAAAAAAAGTGAGCATTAAATCTTGCAGCAAAAACAAGTTGATTCTTTTCTTGGTACCACAACTTTCTGTGCTTGTTTTTACGATTCATGCACGCTTTCCGGTTGGTTTTTATTGAATTATTTAGCTTATGTAGAATGTAATTTTAATTTATTTTTATTTGAGTTGCACCATATAACTGCTACAGCAAGTATCAACTGGTGAATAAAGGCCACAAAACCACATAATACCATCAATATGTAAAAAAATATTGTTTGATCTCCTTTACCAATCTAAAACAGCTAATGCACACTTTGTTCTTCAGGAGATGTTCATTGTGCTTTGTGTCAACTAACTCCAGAGATGACTAATGGTGGTAGAGGCAAACGGATCTGGTGTAAAAACTTTAGCATCTTAAGTTTTTATACAGCAAACGATGGGCTGTTTTTCGTAAGTTCAACCCTCTAGGAATAAACTTGAGAAATGTACAACTAATTATTTTCTAAGTTCTGCATCCTCAATCACACTGGTGACAGATTATGAAATAATAATTAGTGTTTGACAAGTTTGTGTAAAGAAAATACGGCAAATGTGATCAGTTGTTCTAATTCTCATACACAGACTGATTTCATTGTCAGCTGATAATGTTGAAGTCTTGCTAAGACTGCTTCAAGTAACAAAGTTTCTCAAACTCACTTTATAACAGTTACTACGAAAACTGCTAGAGCAACAAGAGTGAGTAAATTTTTTGATTTCGCGGTTGGTGCACAGCCAAACTTTCACTGCCGCTTTATGGAGGGTATTTTACCGTTATTTTCGAATGCTAAAAGTGGTGTGTGCAAAAGCTGATGCCAAAAATCACACAATTACGTAAATTGCAAATAATATACAGCTAGTTGTTCCGTAGAGCATGGTTTGATAGTAGTTTTACCCACTTTAAACGGCAAACTGAAAACAACCATTTTCATACTCTTACCATTTTAATTTTTGCTCTGCGCAACTCGAGCCATTGTAACTACTTTTTTTTAATTTTATGCATTTATACTAATTGTCTTGCAGAGAGGAGTGAAAGGATTTATGAGTGAGTACAAAGCACACTATGCCAGGATGTGTGCGTATCAGAACAGACCTGACTTACTAGTGCAATAGCATGGCAATACCTCCTGCATTTTCTGAAGTTAAATTGTGAGTTGCTCACCAGTGTTATTTGTTAGCATACCGTCACACATGCTCATCCATAAACATGTTACAAACACTAGCATACATTATGCACAAGATTGAGATAAACCTGACCATGCAGTGTAAGTGATGCATAGACAAATATCAATCAGCAAACGGAAATTTGTTTCATTCTGACACGTATGCTGCTTGTTTCAGGGTAATGATGCAATTGTTGCAGCTACTATATATTTCTTTATGACGAAATGGGAAGCTGGATTGTGAGTGACTGTGGCTATTTCTGATCACCAATCCTCAGAAAACTGTAAGCTTGCTTGATCTTAGTCATTACAACTTTTTTATTGTCTCAGTTTGATCTTGAGAGCATATGATTTACTTATTGCAGGTCCTTGAATTGTTTGCTAGGTAAAAGAAGCTGATTTTTTTATACAATAGCTGCTCCTAAGGCATCTGGCTGCTTTAACTCTGGAGTTGTCATCTATTGACAGTATTTTGCAGATCTGATGCAGAATAGTATCACTTCGAGTTTGGTTTATTTGGTTAAAAAAGTGAATGACCGATAATTGTGTGTAGCAGTCAAGTTTTCACAGCAGACAAAATTTTACCTTATTTGCAACCTATCTCCTTTAAGAAAAAATAGCAAATATTATTAATTGAAAGCAAATCAATAAGCGTATTCGCGACCTTAGTTCGCCGAGCACATTTCAATAAAAATAATCAGACCGGCAATAAATTTAATCAAAAAGTAAAAGTTTTGTTCGGAACTCGTGGGTCAACAAAAATTGGCTCATTGAACAAAGAAAAAATCAGCAAGCATTTATTTATTTTGTTTGTAGGGCGCGAATAAAACTGAACACTAAATGAATAATAATGAGCAAGTTGATTTTTTTCAGTTTCATAGACCGGTTTTAGATCCTTGAAAAATAATTCCAAATAATTGCAAGCTATGCAAATTTACTAAAGCAAAGGGCAGCTTAACAAACTAATACAGTTTATAGCAAATCAAATTGTATTACTTTCTCGATTATTTTGAAAATTGGGAGTTATCTTCCTTATGATTTGTTCGGTATACTATAAAATTTCATTGAATATTATGTTGTTCTAAAACTAATGGTCCGTTGCATATGCAACACAGTGAATTACGAACACCTATTATTTTTTGTCTTTTGTTCGACGAACAGGTTGCGAATACTCTAATTGTTGTTAGAAACCCTTTCAGTCGAAATTCTGTAGCTTAGAACATATAGTGCATTACAAACACAGCTATGGCAATGTTCATGGTGATAATCTGCCTAACACACTTGTTCTTTCTTTTTAAAGGCTACCAACCTGAATTTCTATCGACTCAATCAAAGTTTTATTTTTCTTAAAATGATGATTTTTAATATCACTTGATCACCAGTTAGTGTGCAATAATTTGAAAATTTTGGGTTTTTGGTAATTTAGAAATTTGATAGGCCTGTGCTTGATAGCTAAGGTGTTATGTGTAGCCTTTTGTAATATTTGATATTTACATATTGATGTCCAAAAGAAATTGATATTGAAATATTCCAAGTCTATTCAGTTGCTATAGACAGTAAGATAGTAATAAAACGTAGAGGAAAGTATTTGCTTGTCACCTCTGAGGGATTTTTTCTTTTGTGTCTCCACAAACATTACTTGATCTCTACGTATTCCCCTGTTTCAGAAGAGAAGAACAGCAACTAGATGTTTTGTCCAATGTCAATTATACTCAGCAGAAAGGCAAGCACTCTGGTAAGTGTTTGTTCCTGTGTGTTGCTACAAATAATAGGGTAGTGTGTGCGTGGTGCACTTATTTGATTTGGTTACAGCTTCATGAATACATTCGTTCCACCTCTTATAAGAAGGTACCCATAGATAAGTTTGATTATACCTCTCTAGTTTACTGATGAACCATTGGTCACATTTTCCAGTTCACTTGAAACTACAACAACGCGACTTTGTCTGTTCAAATTAGTATAGAGCAAGAGAAGGCAATTCCGCTATTTTAGTGTGTTTCTTTTGATATAGTGACAAACCCTTTATTGAAAAGGATAACTCCTTTACTTCGATGTTTTTTACTTCAACAAAAAACCGTATATTTTATTCCATGAACAGTTATTTTTAGGTTGTCTTTCTTACAATA
Source organism: Cryptosula pallasiana (assembly GCA_945261195.1). NCBI lineage: Eukaryota > Metazoa > Bryozoa > Gymnolaemata > Cheilostomatida > Cryptosulidae > Cryptosula > Cryptosula pallasiana. Next base: position 56,414 of record CALYOO010000180.1, read on the forward strand.
GGTTAATACACTCTTTAATGGTAATAATTTGAGCATTTGTGAACAATAGTGATAAATTGTTTTTTGTATTGAACAAAACTTCTAATGTTTTTGGTGCTAATGAATATGACAACTGCCTGCACTTATTTTGTAGCTCCTCTGGCTCAAACTCTTAGAAATCTGCACCTCCGTTAATGTAGGTCAGCATGTGGCATTGCATCCAAAACTTCTGGACGAAGTTCAAGAGGTACGTTCATTCTAAGGTAAATTGATTTACTTTAAATGGATGGCACGATGGTTCTTATATCTTCATTTACTTTCAAAACTCTCACAAGCAATACGGATCAAATTTTGTCAATTTATTACTGTTTAGATTTTAAGTAGACAACTCCAAAATATTGTGAGCCAACATCTTGGAATTTCAAGTTCAAATTGTTGAAGGATTTTTAGCTTTGTATAACATTGAATTAACGATCATCATATGGAAGTCAAATTAATTAGAAGTAACTTAATTTGTCTTCTTTCCGGCAAGCAGTGAGTGGGTGCAATCAAATAAATAGATACAACAGCATTTGCAAGAACTCAGGTTCCCAATACAAAACTGTATCTATCTTTTCTTAAATGTAATTTCGAGTTGAAAACCTATAAGATCTTACATTTTGGAATTATTTAATTGAGTAGAACTTGGTTTCATTTGCTATAATCGGTCAACTGTTGAAAAATTGTGAAAGCATCAATTTACGTTCATAGTGATCACCGTTGTAAAAATGTTGGCCGGGGAGTTTACAGTGAAACCCGCATGAATCGATACCGGGGAAATCAATAAACTTTTTTTATTCAAGCCCCAGTTTGAAGTCCCGACATTTAGCAAGTCGATACTGTCATCTCTAGGTTGATGAATAATTTTTTTTCAACTTCATGACTAGTTTGACTCTATGACCAGCTTTTCACCGGAGCTCCGTGAAAAGAGTTAAATAAAGCATGTTGTTTGGAATCGAAATTAGTTCTGTTGAATAAACAAGCAGAAATTTTGTTAATGGCATGTTAATGGCATTTTTCTAGATGGCACGTTATCAAAATCATATAATCAGAGAGTTATCTCCTTTCGTGAATGACAATTCTTTTGATTGCCTTTCCAACCGTGCCTGAGCAACTTCAACTCGTGGGTTTTTTATTCCTGAACTTTCTTCAATTTGGAATGTAACAAAGACCATATGCAATATTTCAACAATCACCCATGGTTGATAAAAAGTTAGAGCAGTCTAAACATGTTTGTTCAGATAGATAAAAAAAACAGTTGATCAATGAGTTAGTATTTGTTATTGGAAATTTTTTTGGAATGATTGTTGTCATTTACTGATCCAACATTAACCGATGATGTTGATTTTAAAAACTAAACCATACAAATTTATTCATTTTTATTAGTCATTTATTATTTAGCTCGCATTAAAATAATATTAAGTTACTAATTTACAAATACCTATCCTAAATAATGAGCAAATATGCAGTTCTCGTTGCTATTAAAATTGATTCACAATGTGAAATAAATCTATGAAATTCATAAGACTATTACATTGTTAGTTGCAATATAACGTTTTTCGGTCGGTTTTAATTGAATTACTTAGGTTACATAGAATGTGACAGTAGTTTTTTATTTAGAGCTGTAGCATTGTAGCTGCTACAGCAAGTATTAACTGTTGAATAAAGGCCCCAACACCACATAATGCTATCAATGTGTAAAAAAAATATTGTTTTATCTGCTGTATCAATCTGAAAAAATTTATACACATTTTGCATTTTAGGAGATGTTTATTGTGCTTTGTGTCAACTAACTCCAGAGATGACTAATGGTGGTTGAGTCAACCAGATATGGTGTAAAAAGTTAGGCATTTAAGTTTTCACACAGCAAACAATGGGCTGTTTTTGGTTAGTTCAAGGCTCTAGGAATAAACTTGAGAAAAGTGCGACTGTAAATAATTTGTATGTTCTGTATCTTCAATCAAACTGGTAACGAATTATGAAATGATAATTAAGTCTTTGGCAAGTTTATGTAAGTCAAATGCGTCAAATGGGATTAGTTGTTTTAATTTTCATACAGACACTGGTTTCATTGTCAGCTGATAACTTTGAATTACCGATAAGACTACTCCAAATAACAAGTGTTCACAATCTTGACCATTATGCTAAAAAAATTGACAAAATTTTATCTGACTCATTTTATAAGAGTTACTACGAAAACAGCTAAAAGAGCAAGAGGGAGTTAACTCTTTGAGTTCTTGGTGCACAGCCAAACTCTTACTTCCGTTTTATGGAAAGTATTTTACCATTATTTTCTCATGTTAAAAGTGATATGTGCAACAGCTGATGCCTAAAGTCACACAATTACGTAAATTGCAAATAATATCTACAGCTAGTTCTTCCACAGAGCATGGTTTTGATAATCATTTTACCCCCTCTATACGGCAAACTGAATACAATTTTTCCATAATCTCACCAACTTTATTTTTTGCTCTGTGCAATTCACGCCATTGTTACTCTTTTTGTCGTTGTAATTTTGCGCATTTATACTACTTGTCTTGCAGAGAGGAGTGAAAAGATTTATGAGTGATTAAAAAGCACACTATGCCAGGATGTGCGCATGTTAGAACAGACATGACTTACTGGTGCAATAACACGGCAATATCTCCTGCATTTTCTGAAGTCAAATTGTGAGTTGCTCACCAGTGTTATTTGTTAGCATATCGTCTCACATGCTCATCCTTAAACATGTAAAAAACACTACCATACATTATGTAAAAGCATGAGATAAACCTGACCATGCAATGTAATTGATGCATAGATAAATATCAGCAAATGGAGTTATTTCATGCTGACACTATGCAACTTGTTTCAGGGTAATGATGCAAGTGTTGCAGCTACCATCAATTTCTTGTTGACTGAATGGGAAGCTGGATTGTGAGTGACGTTGGCTATTTCTTATCACCAACCTGATGAAAATTGTAAGTTTGTTTGATTTTAGTCCTTAGCATTTTTTTCATTGTCTCAGTTTGATCTTAAGTGCATATGGTTTATTGGTTGCAAATCCGTGAATTGTTTGCGAGGTAGAAGAAGCTGATTTTCTTTCATAATAGAAGCTCCTAAGGTTTCCGGCTGCTTTAACTCTGGAGTTCTCATCTATTGACGGTATTTTGCGCATCTAGTGCAAAATAATATCACTTTGAGTTTGGTTTAATTGGTTAAAAAATTGAATCAAAGATAATTGTGTGTAGCAGTCAAGTTTTCACATCAGACAGAGTTTACCTTATTTTTGACCCATCTCCTTTAAGAAAAACTAGCAAATGTTATAAATTGTTAAAAAAGGTTTTTCGTCAAAAATCTGTTGCTTAGAACATATGGTGTGTTACAACTGCAGCTATGGCAATTTTCATGGTAATAATCTGCATAAACACACTTATTCAGTCTTTTAGATGGCTTCGTACCTGACTGTCTATTGATTTCAAGCGGAGTTTTATTCTTCGTAAATGATCATTTTTAATATCACTTGATCATTAGTTATTAGGCAATAATTTGGAAATTTTGGGTTTTTTGATTATTTGGAAATATGATAGGCATGTGCCTGATACCTAAAGTGTTATGTGTAGCTTATTGTGATATTTGATAATCACATATTGATGTCAAAAAGAAATTGGTAATAAATTATTCCAAGTCTATTCAGTTGCCATAGACAGTAAGATAGTAATAGAACGGAGAAGAAAGCGTTTGCTTGGCACCTCTGAGGGAAATTTTTCTTTTGTTTCTCCAAGATTATTACTTGATCTCTAAATATTCCTCTGTTTCAGGAGATAGTCATTCTGGCGTTATGCAGAGAAGAACTGTGACTAGAGGAAGTCCTTTGACCAGGAGAAATGTTTTTTCCAATGTGTATTATATCCAGCAGAAAGGCAGGGACTATGGTAAGTTTTTTTTCTGTATAGCTACCAAGAATAGGGTAGTGCGGCCAGGGTGCACCTATTTGGTTACGGCTTCATGATCACATTTGTTTCAACTCTTATAAGAAGGTTATCTATCGATTATTTTGATTTTACCTCTCTAGTTTGCTGATTAATTCTTGCCAAATTTTCCAGTTCAGTTGGAACTACAACAACACGACTTGGTCTGCTCAAAGTAATATAACGCATGAGAATGCAACTCAGCTTTTCTAGCATGTTTCTTTTGAAATTGTGACAAAACCTTTATTGAAGATGACAATTTTTTTATTTTGTTGTTTTATACTTCAACAAAAACCATATATTTTGTTCCATGGACAATTATATTTAGGCTGTATCTTATACAATTAGATTATGCACTTTGTAGAGGTAATTATTAGAACAGTTTTCTCATAATCTACTCGTTTGTCTTCAACACTAGCCATAACTGTTTTTTGGTGTTAAACAAACTTTTCAAATTTGTTTTTGGTATTGATGGGTATTACAATTCTTTGCTCTTATTTTGTAGCTGCTCTGGCTCAAATGAAAAGGAACCTGCTGCTCCGTTAATATTAGGTGTAGCTCATTTACAGGCTCTAGTCAGCATGTGGCATCGCGTCCAAAACTTCTGGACAAGCTTAAAGAGGTAAGTTCAGTCTAGGGTAAATTGATCTGCTTTAAATGGATGGCACTATGGTTCTTACATTTTTGTTTATTTTTTAAACTCTCACAAACAAAAAAAACCAAAGTTGGTATACTTGTCGCTGTTTAGATTTTGAGTAGACAACTCCAAAATATTGTAAGTCAAGACTTTGGATTTGCAAATTCAAATTGTTAAAGGATTTTTAGCTTTTTATAATATTGAAGTAACAATCATCCTACGGAAGTGAAGTTAACTATAAGTAAATTCATTTGTCTTTTTTCCGGCAAGCAGTGAGTGGGTGCAATCAAATAGATAGATACAACAACATTTGCAACAACTCATGTTCCCAATAGGAAATTTTACCTGTCTTTTCTTAAATGTAATGTCGAGTTAAAAAATTATAAGATCTCTTATTTTGGAGTTACTTTGCTACGATTAGTCAACTGTTGAAAATTGTGAGAGCATATATTTATGTTCATAGTGATCACCATCGTAAAAATGGTGGCGGGTGAGTTTACAGTGAAACCCGCATAAATGAACAATGGAAAAATCAATAAACTTATTTTATTCATACCCCAGTTTAAAGGCCCTATCATTGACATTTTGAAAAGTGCTTCAAAAAGTCGATATTGTTATCTCTAGGTGGACCAATAATTTTTTTTCAACTTCATGACTAATTTGACTCCACAACTCGATGGCTCTCTTTTCATGAAAGCTCTGTGAAAATTCTTAAAGAAAGCATGTTGTTTGGAATCGGAATTTGTTCTGTTGGATTGATTAGCAGAAATTTTGTCAATCGTAAACCTAGATCGCATGCTATCAAAAATATATTATCAAGTAGTTATCTCCTCTTGTGAATGACAGAATTTTTTTAAATGTATTTAAAACAGCACATGAGCAACTTCCACTCATGCGTTTGCATTAATAAATTTTTTTAATTTTTTGAATGTAACAAAAAACCGAAAGTAATATTTCAACCACGGTTGATAAAAATTAAACGGTTTTTAAACATTTTTGTTCAGCTAGATAAAAAAAAACCTGTTGATTGAGTGAGTGTTTATTATTGGATAGCTTTTTTAGTGATCATTGTCATTTACTAATGAAACATTAAGCCAATGATAATGATTTTAAAATTTAAACCAAGCCAACTTAGTTATTTTTATTACAGTGAGTTATTATTTTGGTTAGCATCACAATAACAACAAATTACCACTATACTAATAATTATGCTTGATTAATGAGAAAACTTGAAGTTGTCATTGTTATTAAAATTTATTCACAATGTGAGTCAATGGAAAAAATGTATGAAATCCATCGTATTATTATATTGTTCGTTGCAAAATAACTTATTATTACCATTGTATTTATATTTATAGCCTCCAAAAGCAAATTTGAGCAGTTCAATACCATCCTTAATTAGATGGTTTCTTTTTGGCTCTTCAACATCAATTTATGCAGGTTTCACTGTATTTATTCATCCAATTATTTTAATTTACCTTTATTACAAAAGTCATGGCTTGGAGGAAGTTTTTGTCATAATGGGAATGCTCCATGATTGAAAAACATAACAACTATGATATAACTGTCTAGTAATAGTTCTAATAACTTTTTTATAATTATTGAGAGATTTTGTTAAAAAAATTTGATTCATTTCAACATTGGTTGTAATTTTTTTATTTTTCTGGATATCTTGGATAACCTTAAACTTTTTTTATGTCAAAATAGTTTGCGAAGATAAGTTTTTTAGATGTTTCAGACTTTCCGCTGTTTTAGAAGTATGCACAAACTTTTGAAGTTTTCGAACTATCTACATATGCTTGTAGTTGACGTAGATTCATGATGAATTTTGATACTAACCACACGGCTTCAAAAAAGCTAATTTTTACAGTTTGCAAGTTTTGCATCAGTGAAAATTAGTTTGATTTTAGAAAGCAATGCTTAAACATCATACGAAAATTTGTTTTTCAGGAGTAGAATATTACAAACGTTTCTTGGCTATCGATGACAAAAACTGGTTGAACCTTTTGCATTTTTATCTCTGTCAAATGGAGATTTCTCCGTCTATGGCATGAAAGACTTCATTCTTGTTACACACTAGAGCAATTGAAATACAATAAATTTTTCAAGGACCATGACAGATGCTCTGTAGTCAGTGGCTTCAATTCTGTACTATATAACAAAATGACTGAATTTTTTATGAAGCTTCAACTTCCAAACTAAAATCGAAAAACTTTGTTGATCATTTAGTGATTTTCACTTATTCACAAGGAAATGTATGGTGTTCAAGATTTAATTAAAAATGTTCTTGAGAAAAAACACCATAACAATTATGACTCTCACAACATTTCTTTCCAATCTCATTGTGTTATGAAAGTTCAACTGATCTTATTGCTTAATCAATTTCAAAGCCGAAAGTTAATACTATAATGATAAATATGCTTGGGTTGTTACGCTTTTACCCAAAAAGTTGGTCCTGTTACGGCCCGTGTACACAATAACTACTTTGCACAAAATGAGAGGAAGTGTTGATTCATAAAATAAACTACAAAAAGATTGAAACTCATTGCAATCTCCTTTTTTCAATTACGCATATCATCCCATATTGCTGATATGTGGAAAGCCCAAGTTCTATGTAAGCTAGCTGAATCTTTTAAAACTCATTTAAAGCTTTATACAACTTGATGAGTCATCTGGAGAAAAAATTGCACCTTGTTCAGCATTGATTGTGCCAAAAGTGATAATTTTGATGTTGAGTGATGGTTTATGACAACTTTTACATCACTGGAGTTTTTGTCTTTCTGTGCTAAATAGTCTTTTCCGTGATCAGCTTCCTTACGCAACGAGACAATTGCTTTTGACCCATTATTTAGTTGCCAGAGCTGTAAAAGTACTATTTAATAGATAGAATATATCTATTACTGATAATTACTTGGATTTGTAGAGCTAAGTTTGTATCATTACAAATAGATATTCATAAATAAAGGTCGCAGATGTGAACATCTTCAACACCCTAACAATTAAAATTATTCTGAACAAATAAAAAACTCTCGATTAATTTGAAGAATTCAAATTTTTTTTATAGGTTTGGAATGTCATGAGTTTTTTCAACCTTGCTTGTTAGAATCACCTCCAAAGAATCAATTCAAAACTGATCAGCCGATTTCTTGATTTGAAATTAGAAGTTGTTTGCCCCTGTATTTCTCTCAGATGAGGAGAAAACTCTCAGTTTTATGAAAAGAAAGTTTTAGGAATGAGTTTCAGCCCTGATTTTACAATAGCTTCAAGTATATGAGAACTTGTGTATTATTCACTCACACAAAATGTTTAAATATTTTGGTCTCCGTCAATAAAGTTAGCTAACATCCGATGCAACATTTTCATCCCAGTTGATGATGAATTAAATTTGGTAAACCAATGACGATGAAATTTTTTTGGTTCCAACATTCCTGAAGCTCAGTAAAAGATTTTATGGAGTAAATTGCTAATTGATGAAGTGTTTTGTGTTTATTTTTACTCAAATTGTACATTTGTCTATTGCAGGTTCGAACTCGGGTGGCTTTTTTGATGCTGCTTCCAATTCCAATTACACTTTTGAGTAATAACTTTAATCAAAAAATATTCATTTTGTTCGGAACTTGTGGGTCCACAAAAAGTAGCTCACTGAATTGAAAAAAATCAGCAAGTATTTTTTTATATTGTTCGTAGGTCACGAATGAAACAGAACACTTAATAAATTAAAAAGAGCAAGTTGATTTTTTTCATTTTCATAAACTTGTTTTATATCCTTGAAAAATAATTCAAAATAATGGCAAGCTTTGCAAATTTACTAAAGCAAGGGGCAGCTTGACAAACTAATCCAGTTTATAGCATTCAAAATTTTACTACTTTCTCGATTATTTTGAAAATTGAGAGTTATCTTCTTTATGATTTTTTCGGTGAACTATTACATTTCAGTGAATATTATGTTGTTCTTAAACTAATATTCCGTTGCATACACGACATAGTGAATTATGAACACCTATTATTTCTTGTGTTTGGTTCGACAAATAGGTCGCGAATACTCTTATTGTTGTTAAAAAACCTGTTAGTCGAAAGTCTGTAGCTCAGAACATATAGTGTATTACAAACACCGCTCTGGTACTTTTCATGGTGATAATCTGCATAACACACTTATTCAATCTTTTTGATGGCTACCGACCTGAATGTCTATTGACTCAAGTAAAGTTTTAGTTTTCTCAAAATGGTGATTTTTAATATCACTTGATCACCAGTTATTAAGCAATAACTTGGAAATTTTGGGTTACTGGTTATTTGGAAATTTGATAGGCATGTGCCTGATAGCTAAGGTGTTCTGTGTAGCCCAATTGTGATCTTAATATTCACATATTGATGTCCAAAAGAAATTGATATTGAAATATTCCAAGTCTATTCAGTTGCTATAGACAATAAGATAATAATAGAACGTAAAGGAAAGCATTTTCTTGTCACTTCAGAGGGAGTTTTTCTTTTGTTTTCTCCACAAATATTATTTGATCTCTACATATTCCCCTGTTTCAGGAGATAGTCCTTCTGGTGTTATGAAGAGAAAAACAGCAGCTAGATGTTTTGACCAATGTCAATTATACTCAGCAGAAAGGCAGGCACTCTGGTAAGTGTTGTTTCCTTTGTCTTGCTACAAAGAATAGGGTAGTGTGTGCGTGGTGCACTGATTTGGTTACAGCTTCATGATCACATTCTTTTCACCTCTTATAAGAAGGTACCCATAAATAAGTTTGAATATACCTCTCTATTTTACCGATAAACCATTGTCAAATTTTCCAGTTCAGTTGGAACCACAACAACACAACTTGGTCTGTTCAAATTAACGTAGAGCAAGAGAATGCAATTCCGTTATTCTACTCCGTTTCTTTTGATATAGTGACAAACCTTTTATTGAACATGATAATTCTTTTATTTCGATGTTTTATACTTCAACAAAAACCATATATTTTGTTCAATGAACAGCTATTTTTAGGTTGTATTTCTTACAATAGGATAATACACTCTGCAATGGTAATAATTGGAGGATTTGTCTTCAACAATGTGGACAAAATTTTTTTGTTTTAAACAAAACTTTTAATGTTTTTGGTGCTAATGAATATGACAAATATCTTCATTTATTTACAAACTCTCAAAAACAATACAGATCAAATTTGGCAAATTTATTACTGTTTAGATCTTAGGTAGACAACTCCAAAATATTGCGAGCCAAAATCTTGGAAATTCAAGTTCAAATTGTTGAAGGATTTTTAGCTTTGTATAATATTGAAGTAACAATCATCATCCGGTAAGCGGTGAGTGGGTGCAATCAAATAAATAGATACAACAGCATTTGCAAGAACTCAAGTTCCCAATACGAAAATGTATCTATCTTTTCTTAAATGTAATGTCGAGTTGAAAACCTATAAGATCTTACATTTTGGAATTATTTAATTGAGTAGAGCTCGCTTCCATTTTCTATAATCAGTTAACTGTTGAAAAATTGTGAATGCATCAATTTATGTTCCTAGTGACCACCGTTGTAAAACGGTGGCGGGGGAGTTTCCAGTGAAACCCGCATAAATCGATACCGGGGAAATCAAGAAACTTATTTTATTCATGCCCCAGTTTGAAGTCCCGACATTTACTAAGTCAATACTGTCATCTCTAGGTTGACCAATAATTTTTTTTAACTTCATGACAAGTTTGACTTCATAACCAGCTTTTCACGGGAGCTTTGTGAAAAGCCTTAAATACAGCATGTTGTTTGGAATCGAAATTAGTTCTGTTCAATTGACAAGCAGAAATTTCATTAATTCTAAATCTAGATGGCATGTTATCGAAATTGTATAATCAGAGAGTTATCTCCCCTTGTGAATGACAGAAATTATGTATATGCATTTCCAACCATGCCTGAGCAACTCGTGAGTTTTTTATTCCTGAATTTTCTTCAATTTGGAATGTAACAAAGACCAAATGCAATATCTCATGGTTGATAAAAATTTAAAGCTGTCCAAACATATTTTTTCAGATAGATGAAAAAACAGTTGATCAATGAGTTAGTATTTATTTTTAGAAATTTTTTTGAATGATCGTTGTCATTCACTGATGAAGCATGAAACCAATGATAATGATTTTAAAAACTAAACCAAGCAAACTTCTTACTTTTTATTAGTCATTCATTATTTGGTTAGCATCCAAATAATAATAGATTACCAATAATTTTTTTTTATCATGGGATTGCTTCATGATTGAATAACTTGAAAACAATAAGAGTCTGTCTAGTAAAATTTTTTAATAATTTTTTTGTAATCATTGCGAGGCTTTTAAAAAAAATTGACTAACTTCAGTTTTTGCTTTAATTTCATATTTTTTTTGGAAATCCTAGATATTTTTAAACTTTCTTATGTCAAAAGAGTTTGCGAAGACAATTTGTTCATCTTTCAGACTATCCGCTGTTTTAAATGTGTGCGCAAACTTTTAAACTAATCGAACTGTCTACATATGCTGGTAATTGACTTCGATTCATGTTGATTTTTTATACTAACCACACTGCTTCAAAATAGATGATTTTTAAAGTTTGCAAGTTTTGCATGAGTAAAAATTAGTTTGATTTTAAAAAGCAGCGCTTAAACATCATTTGAAATATTTTGTTTCCAGAAGTTGAATATTACAAGCATTTCTTGGCTACCAATGACCAAAACTGGTTAAACCTCTTGCATGTATATCTTCGTCAAATGGAGATTTTTTTGTCTATGACACAAGAAAAGTGATTTTTGATGATAGACACCTAACTTTGATTTTTGATGATAGACACACTCGAGCAGATGAAATACAACAGCTTTTCTAGGACCATGAATAATGCTTTGCTGTCAGTAGCTTTATCTCAGTACTATATAACAAAATGACTGAGTTTTTTTATTAAGTTTCCAGTTCCAAACTATTATCTAAAAAATTGTTGATCATTTAGTGATTTTCACTCATTCTAAAGGAAATATATGGTACTCAAGATTTAATTAACAAATGTTCTTGTCAAAAAAACACCGTCACAATTATGACTCCGGTAAAATTTCTTTCCAATCTCTGAGTATTATAAGAAAATTATACTGATCTTGTTGTTTAATCAATTTCCAAGTTGAAAGTCATTACTGTAATGATGAGTATGCTTGGGTTGTTGCACTTTCAACCAAAAACCTTGCTCAGGTTACGGCCAGTGTACACATTAACTACTCTGCACAAAATGAGAGAAGTGCTGATTTGCCATTACACTTATCATCCCACAATGCTGATATATGGAAACCCAAGTTCTATGTAATTTAGCCGAATATTCAAACACTCATTTTAAAGCTTGCATACATTTTGATTAGTCATTTGGGAAAAAATTACACTTGGGTCACTGAGTGTGCCAAAAGTGATAATCTTGATGTTTGACATTACTAGGAATTATGTCTTCCTGTGTTAAATAGTCTTTTCCATGATCAGCTTCCTCACGCGATGAGACAATTTCTTTTGACTAATTATTTAGTTGCAAGAGCTGTAAAAGTAATATTTATAGATAGAATATGTCAATTAATGATAGTTACTTGGATTTTTTGAACCAAATTTGAATCATTACAAAATGATATTGATGATAAAGATCGCAAATGTGAAAATACTCAACCTAAAACAATTAAAAATATTTTGAGCAAATAAAAGAGTAATTTTTTTATCGGAGTTGAAATCAAAATTATCAGATAGAAGTAATTTGAATAATTTGAATTTTTTTTTATAAGTTGGAAAAGTCGTGATTTTTTTCAACCCTGCTTGTTAGCCTTCAATCACCTCCTACGAATCAATTTAAACATGATCAACTGATTTCTTGACTTGAGATTAGAAGTTGTTTGCCCCTGTATTTTTTCAGTTTGGGAGAAAACTCTCAATTTTATGAAAACAGAGAACTAGGGATGACTTTCAGCGCTGGTTTTGCAATGGCTTCAAGTATACTCGAACATGTGTATTATTCACTCACACAAAACGTTTAAATTTTTTTGTTTCTAACGATAAAAGTAGCCAACATCTCCACTTTTGATGATGAATTAACTTTGCAAGCCAATGATGATGAGTTTTTTCTTTGTGTTAACGCTCCTGAAGCTCAATACAAGATTTCATAAAGGACACAGTTAACTAATGAAATGTTTTGTATTTAATTTTACTCATTTTGTACATTTGTCTATTGCAGGTTCAAACTCTGGTTGCTTCATTGGTGCTGCTTCGAATTCATCCCAGCTGACGACATTTGAGTTCAACTTTCTCTTAGGTTGCTTTATGAGTATTATTCTTATGTTTGCATGAAAAATAACGTGCTCTATGATGTATTGTAGAGATTTTATGACTAAATTGGCGCAACATGTTTATGTGAATGGCTATTAATTATCTTAAAACAAAATTGGTGAAATCTGTTTCAGGAGTCTTTTCGATAAATGTCTTAAAGATATTGGTGTAGCATGTTTAATGAACGTTGTGTAAACTTTTTATACCTACATTAATGTAGCATTTTCAGCAAATGTTTTCTAAGCATTTTATCACGACATTGGTGTAACTTCTTTAATGAATGTTTTGTAAAAAGTCTATTACAACATTGCTGTGACATGTCTAAAGAATGATTTGTAAACATTTTGTAGCGACCTCGGTGGAATATTTTTAATGAACATTGTGTACACATTTTATAGCGACATTGGTGTAACCTCTTTAATGAACGTTTTGTAAACAATCTATAACAACGTTGTTGTGACATGTGTAATGGATGTTTTGCAAACATTTTATAACGACATTGGTGTAACATGTGTAATGAACATTTTGTAAACGTTTTGTACCGTCATTAATGTAACATTTTCAGCAAATGTTTTGTAAACATTTTATCACGACATTGACGTAACATGTTCAATAAATGTTTTGTGGACATTTTGAGATGACGAATAGTGAAAACATTCAAAAAACATTCATAGGATGTTTTGCGAGGACAACGGGTGTAACATTGCAACAACATTGAAAGAAGTGTACAAAAAGTCATGAAATAAACATTTGCATACAATGTCCAGAGGACATTAATTGACATCCAGGCAACGTCGATGCAACATTATTATACATCATTGCCTCAGCATTGTGCGAATGTTTGTGGGTAACATTGGGAGTAACATTGGATTAATGTTTGAAGGTGTCTGCAGAAAGTTGGAAATAAATGTTCTGCGCACAATGTTTAGGGAATGTTGATGGACATCCAGGCAACACGAATACAACATTTTGAATTATCATTACACAAACATTGTATAAATTTTTGTCCACAACATTGGGAAAAACGTTTAAATAACGTTCGAGGGTGTCTACAGAAAGTAGTGAAGTAAACGTGCTGCGCACAATGTTTAGGGAATGTTGATGGACATCCAGGCAACACGAATACAACATTTTGAATTATCATTACACAAACATTGTATAAATGTTTGTCCACAACATTGGGAATAACGTTTAAGTAACGTTCAAGGGTGTCTACAGAAAGTAGTGAAGTAAACGTTCTGCGCAAAACGTTCAGGGGATCTTTACCGACATCCAGACAACGTTTGTACAACATTCACTTGCTTGTTGGGTAGGGCTAAAAGGATAAGCTTTGTGCTTGCTAAATATTCTGTCCTTTTTCCTTATCTCCGCTATCAGTTTTCCTGTAATCCATGGGCTAGAGCTGGCTTTTTTATCTAGGGATCTTAGTTCTTTAATTGGGGCTAGGATATCAAATATTTCTAAGGTTTTTTCCAGAAAGTTACTATAAGCGATATTTACATTTTGAGCATTATATACTGATGCATTCCAGTCAACCTTGTCAAAGAGAGATTTTAGATTTATGTTGGAAATATTTTTGTAACATCTTTGATGTCTTGTCTTTGAGGCATGGGGCATAATTTTGTTAAACAAAGCAAACACAGGCTTATGGTCAGACGTGTCCTTCTCAATTGTTCCACTGATGACTTCATGAGAGCAGAAGTTAACTAATATATGATCGATGCAAGTTTTAGAAAAAGATGTAGTGCGAGTAGGAATGGTGATTAAGTTTTGGAAGTTATACTGGTGTATGATATTGAGATATTCGTCAGAATTTGAGCTCAGAGTGTCAATATTCAAATCACCGACAATCACATGGTCCCCGCCTCTCCCTCCGCCCGCAGCCAAGAACAGCTCTAAATCAGATAGAAACCCACCAAGGTCTGACGATGGCCTGCGGTAAATAGAAGTAAGATGCAGCGGCCCCCCACCAACACCAACCAGTTCCATAGTAACTGCCTCTGCTCCTTCAAGTTTCAATGGACGGCTCTCTCCCACTGCCATGCCACTGCGCACATAGACCCCTGTGCCTCCACATCTAGTTGGCCTGCTCTCGCCTACAAAAGTATATTCAGGAATCGGAAAGAAATTGTGTTCATGGTTATACAGGAATGTTTCACTTAAACATATCACACTAAAGGAAAATTTGAAGTTAGTTAACAGTTCAATCAGCCGATTATGATTTTTACAAAGACTACGAATATTACAGTGCAAAATTGAAAATCCACTACATTTAAGTTCATGCAAATCATAGGTCTCATAATTGAGACATGTGTTATTTACCTCCATCATTTGAACGCATAAGCAATGCCAAAAAAAATTCACAATTTGAGTTTATATTTATAATTTCTTTAAATCATCTTCACATTTTATCAAAATTGCCTGAGACTCTTGTTTATCTTTCACGTATACTTTTTGGTTTATTGTCCATGCATATTTGTATCCTTTCTCAGCTTTAAACTTCCGAGCTTTATAGAACAGCTGGCGAGTGTCAAAAGAGAGTAGCTCATTTACATAGATTTGTTCTTTAGCCTTATATCCAATGTCGTTGGAGTAAACTTTTTCCTTGTCTTGTCCACGGAATGCTCTGAGAATCTCATTTCTCACGTGAGTCTGAATGAGTTGGACAATAATTGAGCGCTTATTTTTGTTGCGGTAAGCCAGGTCGATGTTGTTTGAAATAAGGGTAAGGTTTCTTTTATCAGCCAATTTTAGAACAATGTCATTCAGATTTTCATCCGCCTGGTAAGGTATGCCTTGAATATCAAGAGATTTGTTTAAAGTGAGCCTCTCATGCTCATTTACAGTATCTTGCAGTACAGGGAGAACAGATTTCATGCTGGTGATGTCCTTCTTTAGGTCTTCAACCATGTCAGAATGATATTGCAGACTATTTTCGATTGAAACCACTCGTTCCTCAATTCCAGATACTTTAGCATTTAGTTTCTTCAACTGCTCCAGTATGAGTTCTAATGTGGCAGCTTCTCCACAGTCCGCTGTCTCGAACTTGCCCCTTCTGCCTCCAGCCATTCTAGCATGTACATGTACTAGGGACTTACCCAATTTGGGGATGCCTCATAAAGATATCAGCACCCCCTCCAGTAGACCAAACCTTGCAGCGCTCCTCTATTGTATAGTAGTTATTGTGAGTGGAAAATCAGCTTCCAATTAAGTATATAGCTATGTATAATCCTCAGGAGCTACACGGAAGCACGTCCTGCCTCTGCAACTGCTGTTGTTTGGTGAATGGCTGTTGTTTGGTGAATGGCTGTTGTTTGGTGAATGGCTGTTGTTTCGTGAATGGCTGTTGTTTGGTGAATGGTTGTTGTTTGGTGAATGGCTGTTGTTTGGTGAATGGCTGTTATTTGGTGAATGGTTGTTGTTTGGTGAATGGCTGTTGTTTGGTGAATGGTTGTTGTTTGGTGAATGTTTGTTGTTTGGTGAACGGCTGTTGTTTGGTGAATGGCTGTTGTTTGGTGAATGGCTGTTGTTTGGTGAATGGCTGTTTTTTGGTGAATGGCTGTTGTTTGGTGAATGGCTGTTGTTTGGTGAATGGTTGATGTTTGGTGAATGTTTGTTGTTTGGTGAATGGCTGTTATTTGGTGAATGTTTGTTGTTTGGTGAATGGTTGTTGTTTAGTGAATGGCTGTTGTTTGGTGAATGGCTGTTGTTTGGTAAATGGTTGTTGTTTGGTGAATGGTTGTTGTTTGGTGAATGGTTGTTGTTTGGTGAATGGCTGTTGTTTGGTGAATGGCTGTTGTTTGGTGAATGTTTGTTGTTTGGTGAATGGTTGTTGTTTGGTGAATGGTTGTTGTTTGGTGAATGGTTGTTGTTTGGTGAATGTTTGTTGTTTGGTGAATAGTTGTTGTTTGGTGAATGTTTGTTGTTTGGTGAATGGCTGTTGTTTGGTGAATGGCTGTTGTTTGGTGAATGGCTGTTGTTTGGTGAATGGCTGTTGTTTGGTGAATGGTTGTTGTTTGGTGAATGTTTGTTGTTTGGTGAACGGCTGTTGTTTGGTGAATGGTTGTTGTTTGGTGAATGTTTGTTGTTTGGTGAACGGCTGTTGTTTGGTGAATGGCTGTTGTTTGGTGAATGGCTGTTGTTTGGTGAATGGCTGTTGTTTGGTGAATGGCTGTTGTTTGGTGAATGGCTGTTGTTTGGTGAATGGTTGTTGTTTGGTGAATGTTTGTTGTTTGGTGAACGGCTGTTGTTTGGTGAATGGTTGTTGTTTGGTGAATGTTTGTTGTTTGGTGAACGGCTGTTGTTTGGTGAATGGCTGTTGTTTGGTGAATGGCTGTTGTTTGGTGAATGGCTGTTGTTTGGTGAATGGCTGTTGTTTGGTGAATGGCTGTTGTTTGGTGAATGGTTGATGTTTGGTGAATGTTTGTTGTTTGGTGAATGGCTGTTATTTGGTGAATGTTTGTTGTTTGGTGAATGGTTGTTGTTTGGTGAATGGTTTTTGTTTGGTGAATGGCTGTTGTTTGGTGAATGGTTGTTGTTTGGTGAAGGGCTGTTGTTTGGTGAATGGTTGTTGTTTGGTGAATGGTTGTTGCAAATAATCACATTAACACAGATTGTGTTATGCATCGTAACTTATAAAAACAAAAATGTACAACTCTGTGTGTGTGCACACTACAAGACAACTTAAAATAGTGCATTTCCGTACACCGAGTTTATGGTGATTACTTACCATGGACAAACTTAAGAGAATATCAATGAAATGAAGTTATGTAATGGTTGGAAATGTTAAAAGAGTTTTTAACCAACTTACTCTTCTTTTCAACATTTTTGTTTCCTTTGTTGAATTCATCAGTATAATAGTGGAAAACAAGATGAGTTTATTCACTTAAATTATACCGTCACATAATGACTGACTAACCATAGAGAAAACTTTTTTTCTGAATTGGTATGATCAACAAAATTGTCGTGGGATCTTTTTAAACAAAAATAGTTGATAGTAGGTAGCAACAACTTTGGCAATAAACCGATTGCCAGATGTATATTCCTATTGGAGTTGCTAATGTCATCAAAGGCAGTAAAACCAGGTATTGTAATGGATTCCGGTCTGGTTACCACAGACATCCACTATGCTCAAGTATTGTACCACTCTCCAGAGGAGACACTGTGCTGATTGACAGTGTCAACTGTGTTCAGGCAACCAAATTACCCGGTATGGCAAGAGCTCATGGCTCAGACAAACAATACAGCACAGTGCTTGTGTAAGTGGCTATATTCTCATAAAAAGGTCATAAAGGGTAATTATTCCTCTAGGGTGTTTGTGGCAAGACATGAGAATGAATGCAAAGATTAGAGTAAAAGTCTTTCCTTTTATAGGAGAGCTCACAGGAACTTATTTAGCATGAAGCATATAAATTAAGAGCACAAGAAGTTATCTGAGCAATGCAATGAATTATATAAATAACTAACCAATAATACAATCAAAAAGGGTTAAATAAAAAGGCGCCAAGTGGCTAAGGGCAGAGTCCTGTCTCCTTTTGTCCAATCAGACTGTTCTACAGGGTCCCAAGGCTCTGGTTAGCTTCTGGTCCTGGTTACAGCAGATGTTACGGTAGGTAGCTTCGGTTCCTGGCTTGGTGGAAAGTCCTAGCTGGTTTCGGAAATCCTCAGTTATGGCAGCCATCTTATGCTGGCCCTGAGTCATCATACCGGCCCTGTAGAAGTCACTACTGACCCTGTAGAGGTCACTACTGGCCCTGTACTGGCCCTGTATACTGTGCTACCGGCACAATATGGCTTTGCTACCGGCACAGCATCTCACCGATGTCAGTAGGTGCACTACCAGCGCACTGAGTGGAGAAATTGTGGAGCAAACTCCCAGTTTACTGTAAACGTTCACCACATTCTACCACATACCTCTCTCCACTAAAGTCATACCCTGGCTTTAATAACAACATATTGAGAATAATATGTGTGGGGAGGGGGGGGGGGTAACACTTTTAGCCAGATTAGATATATATTTTATTATATATATTTATGAATACACAAATGTACATCAGTAGTTGTGCCAGATATACAAATGAACCCTGGTGTCTCTTAAAAGAGAGCACCTCTCAAGCTAGCGGCGTGCTATTGCAGTCGCCCCACCTCAGCAGTCACGAATCTCGCTTCTGCCTTGGCCATTTCTATTTGCTCGCTATCCAGCGTCTGGCTGATGAGCGGTCGTCTCAGCTCTGCCAGTTGTCGCTGTAATGTGGGGACGCTCACTTCTATTACTGTGGCCAGCTGGTCGCTGTGGTGTAGGAAGGTCTGCGAAGGTCTGGTTATGACAGCTCGTGATGTTGGTTCTGCTACGTTAACATCTGGCTCTGGCCGTGGTGCAAAAGCTATGCACGGAGGACTGGACGCCTTCTTGGAGATCTTGTACCCCGCTGACAACTTCTTCTTTTTGTTGTCTTTGACAGGAGAGCCTAGCCGTTTTCTACCTGAGGTTCTTTCTGGGAAAGTCTTTTCTTGGTGGGTTGGCAGACACCGACGAAACTTAGGGGTATTCTCCCACTTGATGAATTGGCAAAACCTAGTGTAGCTAGGTCTTTCCACTGTGTAGACAATCCCTCTCTTTTGGTAATGCAGAGTGACTCAAGGGGTATCAAACTTGCTTTAATGCGAACAAACCGCATCCCTGCTCTCGCTGGCGTAGTGACAACGGCAGTAATGGCGCAGGTAATGCTGGAGAGCGTGAACCCTCAGATGGTGAGCATTTCTGGCTTAGTAAGCACACTTAGTGCAACAAAAGTCTCTGGCTTTTCTCATCAGAGTCTCAACTCTCTCCTTAGTGTCTGTCGACACCCAGCGCAACATTCTCTATCTATTCGGATTCCTGCGTCCGTCTTTTGCCCAAGACGTAGTGGATTCATTGTCCACTGTTGGTGAAGCAGGAACGATCACTTTCTCTTCCTCCACTGCCGAGTTGAAGGCAGCCTTCACCAAAAGTGCTGTTAGTTTCGGCTTGATGTCCACTCGTGAACAATATTCTACAACAGCATGTACAGGGTTAGTGTCATGCAGTGTATTGATTGGTTGCTGCTGCAAGGGCCGGGTGTGTTTCGACACAGGATTATGTATAGGAGACAATAGAGGCCCTAGAAGTCTTAGTGCTGATAACAACTTCCATATCTCAAGCCCAGGAGAACCCTGTCCCTTTTTAGGGAGAGCGGAACGCTCGACATCCTGCTTCCCTGATACCACAGGGGCGCCAACTACATTCCAATCCGGAATATAGTGAGCAGTGCTGTGTGGCACTAAGGTTGTTGGTGAAGAGGTTGTAGGACATTGACCCTTAGTAGCCACCACAGGTTTTGGCTGTCGGTAAGGCGTACAAGGGTAGCAATTGCCTTGTAAGGTTTCAGTCTTTCCTGACTGAACTTCTGGGTTACACGGGGCCGGCAGAGGGTTACTCCGAGCAGGTACAGAGGTGCATCTTGCCGGTAAGGAGTCATCCCGAGCCGGAATGCAGCATCAAGTGGCACCCACTTGATTTCCCCCTCTTTTCGTTCTACCACCCTGTTCAGGGAATCAGCAGTCTTATTTTTCCAAGACGCACCCAATCTTTTGTCACCAGTTCTTGGTAAGTCCATAGATCTAAGCCTAGCATAGCTAGGTGGGCTGCCACTCTGTAAAGCCAACTGATCCTGTGGAGTGCAGTTTTGAAAGAGCCACTTTGAAAATGCTAAGTTACGCTGCTCACCATCTGGTTATTCTTTAGCCAGCATCCTTAGCTCTGCTGTCTCCTCTGCTGACGGTCTCTTAAACAGATCCGCTGTAGGCATTGCCTCTAACTCTGTCCTGAGTTTTGCAAGCTGACGGCAGTCCAGGTTTGTGTCCAGCAGTAGTTTCTCTCCATATCTTATAATTCCAAGCAGTGGTTTGCCATCTTGCTTGTTTCTTCTTCACAGTTCACTGTGGTTATGAGTGGCTGTTGCAAGCTGCAGGGTTGCTCACAACCCTGACTCACTCTGTCTGGTGTCACAGCAAGCATTTTGGTACTGGGGGGTTTAGACCATTTCTCTAACTTCTTTCGACGGTCAACTACAGTTATTCTGTTAACTGGAAGTTGCCGGAGAGTTCCTCGGAGTTCTTTAGAAACCAAGCATGACGCGGTGACTACCTTTCCTGCTTGCCTTGCCTTTCCATTATGCGGGTGGCGGGAGTTCCCATCTGGACACAGTTGAGGGCTCTCATAGCCTGCCTCTGTACTGTGTTTGCTTGTATCTTCTCTGCATCTATTTGCAGGGGGTTGATGGCTGAATGGCAGCTGCCTTTCTCCAGCTGCTGGGCTCCCCTCTCTCCATTGCAATGGTGCAGCCAGCAGGGGAAGTACTGTTTTGCTCCTAGCGTCTACAGTTTTGGTCCGATCTGGCTCAAACCTTCTTCTATAGACTTCTGGTGGGTGGCTCTGTAGCTTGGTATGTTTCCCAAGCAATCTTTTCTACTGTGGGTGTGTGTATGGGGGCTTCTCCTTTAGTAAAGGGGTGTACCTTTTCTTCAGGGGGGTTCTCTGACAGCTCTGCTTGTGCTAGATGGACACTATCGTTAAGTGGACACCCGTGATTGTCCGTGCATGGTAGTACATGTCCATCAATGATGACCTTGGAGTCTGGAAATTGCAGGGCACACGGTGATACGGGCATACGGTGATGAACGGCATGCCGATAATGGCATCTTCATCGATGTCATTAATGACAAAGTTGACACTCGCTTTCAGCTTACGAAGTTCCAAGTTCACTTACTGTATGCCGTAAAAAGGAATTTTTAGATCCGTCAGCCATTAGTCCATGAGTCTCACTACTCTGCAACGTTTTTCTCACTGACTGCGGCAGTTGCTGGTACAAGTGCTTCGACAGCAAGTCGGTTGTGCAGCCTGTGTCAATCAACAAGGCTGCTGGCCTACTGGCTAATCTTCCAGACGGAAAGTAGCTGGTATGGTAGGGTTGCTCCAACGGTGGTGCTGCCGTCTGCACTCTCCTGGCAGGGGAGTTATCCACTCGTATCTAGAGTTACAGGACTAGAAGGGGATCTGGGAGCTGTCCAGCTGCAATCAGCGGGCGTCTGTGCTCTCTTGGGGGTTTTCCACTCATCTCCAGAGTTACAGGACTAGAAGGGGGTCAGGAGTTGCCCGGCTTGTCCAGTTGCAGTCAGCTGCTGTCTGTAGTGTCTTGGGGGGTTGTCCACTCATCTTTGGAGTTACAGGACTGAAACGGGGTTTGGGGGTTGTCTGGCTTGCCCAGCTGCAGTTAGCTGCCGGTGGCGCTACTGCGGGCGCCAGTCGTTTCCCGTCTGTTTGGGGGTGTCAGGAAATCGAACTGTGCGCTGAGTTCAAGGGCAGGTACCTATCATGTGATCTGTTTGTCCACAGCCCCATCAACGTGCTGTGGGTGCTGTCTCCAAAGGCCGAGGGAGAGCTGCTTGTCTGGTCACTGTCAGCGACCATATCCCACCAGAAAAAAGCTTCAGCTTGTTCATGACGGCTGTCATGTCTTTGCTTAAAGAATGCAACCAAATTGGTTATTAGCGTGCAAACAAAATACTGAAATTATGAGAGGTTTTTTGTGCATAGAAAGGAACAAAAATACTTAATTTTGCAAGTGATTAAAGTCCGAAACAAGAGATTTTTCCACCAATAAACAGGAAAAACTCATGTATCTTTTTGACGTAACTTAAAGATCAAAAATTAACAAATTTAAGTATTTTTTCTAGCAAAGAAAAAAATTTATTATGCAATCTTTTGTAAAAGGAATCTCCTTGAATGTAAAAATAGTTTAATTGGTGCAATTTTAGCAATATATTAGCCAAATTTTTTGACTAAAAGTGTCTTCTCGAGCGATTGCAAGAAAGCAGTTGAAGGTACCTCAGCAAAAAACTTAGGTCTCGATAATTAAGTTTTTTACGCTAGTGTGGATCTCTGTCGTGACCATTGTGTCAGAAATTTGTCTTTGGTAGCCAATTGGCACCAGACAGACTTATCATTAACACTGGCCAAAACCATGGAATGAGACGGTGGAGCTAGAATCAGTTAAATGATACATACAACAGTACGGTAGAGTATCGCACAATACTGGGACATTAGGGAAGATATATCAGGCCAGTATGAAAATGGCTGTCATAACTTGTCAATCCAATCATGCCCATCAATCCGTCCCCATGCTAAGTAGCTGTAGATGCAAGTATTTCAGGATCAAAGGCAGTACAAAGACCAATAACTTATCCATGGACATATAGAACTCTAACAGTGCTTTGTTCTGGAAATTTACTATGTAATTCTGCTTTTCGCTACTGGGTGGCATCGATATTTAACCTTATACATGATATGTCATGTGCCCTTATATAAAAACTCATGATTGTATTTGCTTACCTATGTATTGAGCATTGTATTGTGCATTGTATTGCGCATTGTATTGCGCATTGTATTGTGCATTGTATTGTGCATTGTATTGTACATTGTATTGTGCATTGTATTATGCATTGTATTGTGCATTGTATTGTGCATTGTGTTGTGCATTGTATTGTGCATCATATTGTGATTGTATTGTGCAAAGTTTCTGTATCGGTGGTAGCTGCTCACCTGCAAAATATCCCACAGCTGTAATTATCACTTGCAAAGGTAGTGCATTTATTGCTCTGTCTGTTTATATTTGTTCTTTCGGACAACAGGGTCGACAGTAAGAACTGTTAGGGTTGAACTGACTAGGAGCAAGCAACCAATGAGAAACAAAGCACTCAGTGTCATACGAATGCAGTTCTATGCAGCGATGGACAATCTGAATGGAAACATTTTTTTCTGAGCTTCCCCTACAGAGGTTGTTGCTTAGACCAAGTTTTTGTGTTCAATATCTTCAGCTTGAGTTTGTTCTTCCAATCGGTGTAGACCAAGAATCTTCTGAGAGCTAAGTTAACTCTGATTTTATTCCGACAAAATATCAGATTTGATAAAAAAGAGAACAAAGAACTTTGTTAGCCATGGTTTACCGTTACCAGAAAGTAGTTTGTATATCTCCGTGGAAATCCTTTACATTAAAAATAACAATTATACTAAATATGATTTGTTTTTCATAACAAATGTTCGTGAAGACTGAAAAAGAAATGTATATAAATGGTTGCTATGGAACTAATTGTTTGTAATTGATGGCGCCCCTCACAGTGTCACCGATCTACTCAACAGGCTAACGACTTATTTTAAAATAGTCTGTCGCTTGTACTGTAAAAGGCTGAGCTTTCTCACATTCTTCGCAACTGATTACCAACATTTTGTCATTGCTATCATTGCTTGCTCTTATACTGGGGTTGTATGAGGCAATAAATGTATGGACTTGAATGCACCAAAATATACTTCTGAGCTGAGAGCTCACTATTAGTTGTGGAGTTGAGTTGCCCCTCTATAGCTTCTTGCCCAGTGCCCTCTCTAGTGAGACGAAATTGTTAATAGTCAGGCCTGTAGAAGTTTACCGAATTGCTGTGCAGGTAAACAGGGTGACTGTGTGTATTCAGCCTTCAGTGAATAAGTAGTGATCACAGCGTGCGGAATCCAGTACATTTATTGCTATGTTTGCATTCGGAAATTGTTCTAGTAAAATCTATAAAGCCTTTTGTGGTGACCATTATCATTACTTCTATGTTCAAGAGCACCGATGTTTACATCTATACGTGCCTTTAGCTCACAATGCCACTCTCCTAATGATATTTCAATTGCATTTGCTTTTAGATATTCCTTTACATCATTCAACCCATGAGTTAGATCCCGTAAGCGATGATGCAAAAACTACTTGTCTTTCTTTTGCTTTCTATAAGTTTTTCTGTTGCATCGATAAAAGAGATAACAAGACTAACATATTCAATCACCAGAAATGTTCCCAGGAGTTATCTCTCTCAACAAGAAACTTACTCCAATATAGGTAAGAATTTCATTCAAATAGACCTGATAGCCAAATTGTATAGATTAGTCCTAAAATTTTTGAATCCAACTCCTACAAGGCTTACCGTTAACCAGATTATGTCTATTGTCGTTGCACGGCATACATTTCCTGTAATATCTATTAATTTAACTAATCACTAGATAAAATACGTTATTTCTATGATCTCGGAGTTGTTCTTCAAAGCTTTCTTTCTTGATATTATGTAAGAATAGAAACTGTATAGGTTGCTACGTCAATGAATTAAATACTTACAGAGATCACATCAAAGATCTCACTGAAACACAATCCGGGAAAAAAACGCTGCTTAGTTGTTTCTATACTGTAACTTTTTAAACTATTAGGCCCCTCATGAATCCGCTAGAAAGCTGTTGTTTCTACAATATAATAGATCATTGTGATCATAGTACAGTGATTGTGATAAAGATGACAAGATTGGGCCTTTTTATTTTTACTTACTTCTGGAACATAATTTTGCACAGCACATTAAAACAGCATGACTAATGTTTCTGTTGAACATAAACTTAAAAATGTTACTGAATCAGTAAGGAATGGCAAAAAAAAACTAAATAATTAGTGGGAATTGATGTTACATTTGAGATGAGAAACATGTTATTGTTTTCTTTGAGCAGCAGTTTTTGAAGCCGGTGCACTACATTACACATCATAAAATAAATTTAGTCGATGCGAACTGAGCTCCCTGGGTTTGTGTATTTTACAGAAGCTTTCTCTCTATCAGCATGTACCAATCTATGTACATATCACAATGAATGTATCTCTGCACTGAATGATGAGGAGACAAAACAGTGTTACCTGTTTACATCAGTACTAGATGTCCATTCTAGTGAGGAGTACACACCTATCACTTATATTGAGAACACATGCGTGCAAATTTGTGAGTCAGCTGATGTAAGTTCATTTGTGATTTTCTCAACGATTTTTCCTAAAATAGTTTTTATCAGTTTTAGCCTTCAAGCTACTAGATTACATTACATCCTGCATTACAGTTATTAATCAGGGATGAAATTTGTTGATTTATTACAGCTTTTGGATTGCCTTTTAAAAAAAAACTGCTCACAGTTTTTGGCTGCGAAGAAAATTTTTTCTCCCCTTAAAAATGCACTGACTTTTTATGCAATGACTATTTTATCCTGGGCTGCAAACAGCTCTCTGTCTATCAGAAAATATTGTGATTTGTTCTTCCCAGCATGTCACTTGAACGATAACCTTGTTATGTTACACAATAGTGTCCAAATACATCATTACGACTTGAATGAAATTGTATTGATTTTTCACCATTTCTATTGAACTAAAGATTACATACCGCACTATATTGACTAAATTGTAATAACACATACATTAATTAAACTGTTTTGATGAAATGGTTTACTGAAGTGTGATCGAATACCTTGTAAATTACTATCAATACAGAACAATAAATATTTAGTTAAATGAAAGCCAAACAACTTCAAGCTTTCAACATTCACACACAGAAAAACGTGGAGGAGTTTTAATCCTATTTCAATCAATTCTTACTATCCACGAACGTAATCACCTGAGCGATTGAAATGCGATTAAACAGGGAGTGATTTATTACCACAGCCAATGCACTGGTTAATGATCAGTATTCAATCACTTTAGGATTAAAATTTGGATTGAGTTAGTCTCCCAAGGCTTAAAAACAAGAGCATTTCTGATCACTATATATGCAGATTGTTAATCGCATGATGATTGTTATTTGGAGCATTGCTAGTCCAGTCATTGATTAAAGTTAGGATCAATATTAATCTTCCTTGAGTGCTATGTCTGTACGGTTTTTTCTTTGAGAGCGATTAAATATTGGAAGCAATTTGAATTGGAGGTAATTCTTTTGTATTGGATCTAGCTGGTAGAGAATGACAAAGCTTATTTCAGAATGTAATGGCAATTTGTATTGAACAAGGAAACTGAGATCAGTACAACACCATTAAAAAGGAAATACATCGATTACAACATAAAACCAACTAAGAAGGTAGAAAAGAAATTGATAAAAATAACTGGCTCGATTGAATGATGATTAGTATAGTATAGTCTATTAGGACAGAGATCCACTGGGGTACACTCCCCGTACATGCAATAGTTTCCAAGTTGAAACTGAGAGATGACGGCTGATTTTGATCTTCAAGCTCCTAAAATAAGAGTGACATCATTAGGCACATTTTACAATCAGAAGGTATCCCAAAATAAAAAATAAACCAAATCCAACAAACCTTCAGAAGTTGAAAATGAAGATTGGGCAACATCACAGCTGTTTTTTCATCACCTGTGAGCTCTTGACTTCATGTATATTCAATTTTCGTTTAAAGAAGGACATCTCTAGTTGGTGACTGTTCTAAAATGCAGAATTATGATACAGTAGCAACTTTTATTTGCACCCACTTCAAGTTCAAAAGTTTTGAATGTGACAAAAAAGAAAACCATCAATTAGTTACTAAACAACATTCAACATCATTTGTTCAGTTTAGTATTTTAACTTAGTTACTAATCAACACACAAACAATTGTGTATTCATAGTATATCTTATTTACCTGCTTCTGTGTCACCATTAACTTAGAGTTTTGAGACAGCTGTGTAAGCCTTCATCATCCTCGTGTGCTCTCTTTGTTAGTGATTGAAGCGGGAAAATAATAGCCTATTCAGGGACAATAAGACTGTATGCT
Source organism: Cryptosula pallasiana (assembly GCA_945261195.1). Classification (NCBI taxonomy): domain Eukaryota; kingdom Metazoa; phylum Bryozoa; class Gymnolaemata; order Cheilostomatida; family Cryptosulidae; genus Cryptosula; species Cryptosula pallasiana. The sequence continues at coordinate 83,991 of CALYOO010000180.1, forward strand.
TAGGCAATCAATGATACCCCCACGTGCTATTAGGTAATCATACTATAAATGCCAAGGCTTTTCTCCATTTTAATCATATCAGGAGTAAAATCCAACTTGAAAATAAGAGCCAGAGTTCAACCATTTCGGGATTAAAGTTCTTACTGGGTCAGTAAAGCTAACAGTTAAGGACTTGTAGAATAACAACACTGTAGAACCACATTGTAATTGCTTGAGGAGTAAAGTTCTTACTAGCTGATTAAAAACAGAGTTTAATCCCCTGAGAGTGATTCATTGACCTACCCACAATTTCTGGCAAAGTTATTGTCTGATTTTAATCCTTAATTACTCCTTCCAGCAAACACTCCCAAATTTTCTACTGAAATACCAGATATCACCCCTAATGATGCCGGATTGTACTCTTATATTAATCATTACAGTGTTTAATCACCTGTTTAATCCCAAATGTTCCACTTTTTTCTGTGTGTGTTGTTTGTGAGTTATAGTTTGGCAGGTATGAGACACATACACTAGTGAAAGTAGATTCCAAAAGCTAGACTTGTTCATGAAAACAACAGTCCTACTTTCAAATACTTGGTAGAAGAAAGAACAATTATCAGTACAAATTGTTGAATTGTTTTGTTTAATTTTAGAATTGCTGCTACTCTGAGGGAAATCTGGAATGCTTTGAATCATCAGTTAAAACTGTATTTACAGGTGAATTTTCCTTAACAGTTTGTGAAATAAACAGAAAACAAGTCAAACAGAATGTAGTGAAAATAGAAGTTGATAGATTTGAAGTAGGTTAAGGTTGTTGCAGACTGCCAGG